>VURO01000929.1:11024-31544 GCA_015108175.1 Pelvicachromis taeniatus
TGAAAATATGTTAAAAGTTTATTTTGTGACCCAGAAACAGTAATAAGAGTAATATTAAAACGAAGTAGCTGCCGCCATTGTTGGAAACTGGAATTGGTTGGGCCGCGCTTCTTTCTGGGAATGAAGGATACACCCGACCTGTGACATAACCGGTCTACAAATGCGGCCTCCGAAGGATGCAGCGCGTTGGGGAGATCTCGCAAAAGTTCATCTTAAATTTTTTTTTCAACAATGTCCCTTGCCATTTTCTTTCCTTTTCCGTGAAACTTTTCAAGAAATCAGCATTACGTTCATGGATATTTTGAATAAAATTTCACTGCAGTCCATTCAGTCGTTGTTAATATAGTTTAGTCAGGACCAAACAAACAAGAAGACAATCCCTGCTGCCCATAGCATTTGTTGTTAATATATTAGTTATGATATGCTGGGATGTTGTGTAGCAGTATTCTTCACCTTTACAACTGAAGATATTTTTTTTTCCTCAGACTAATACATTTATGTAAATGATGGAATGACTTCATAAGTTTTGAGGTTTAAACAATCTGGAAAGCCTATTGATGAGAAATTATGTCGGTGATTAGTATCAAATTTCAGTTTTAGGTCCTTGGTGGATCACGTCTTCTGCTACTGTTATTTCAAGAAGTATTACCGACTTTGTTTTGGCTTTAAAACGTCAATAATTCATGTGGAGTATTGAGTAACATGTGCCTCGAGACGTTTTTATTTCTGTAATACAACACTTTTATTGATGTTTTTTTTAAAAAGCACCATGGCAGGCAACATATTCTGAATTGAACAGAACGTTTTTGTTTATTTCCTGACTGATGTGAAGCGTCACATGAGAGCAAACCCTGGGGATGGGGTTCGTTATTGCAACACTAGCTTCGGCATGGAGACTGTTCATTTTATTCACTCCACCTGTGATTAATGTGAATATTTGAATAAAATATTCTCCTTTTTACAGACGGACTCTGTTGTGTTTGTGTCGCGAGTCAGTAGAAGGATATTAGTAACCTTACAGGTCTGCTTTTTGTCATGCTGGTCTCATGTCTGCAAAGTCATTTTAAACTGTGACATTTTGAGGGTCACAAAAACATTTTCTGTGGCAAAACACTGAAATATTAGATTGCAGCTGCAGTTTAATGATGAATTCAAATGGTATTTAAGATGCTTGACGTGTGTTTGAGCCTGAAGAGAAGAATAAAAACATTCAAATTTTCTTAGATAATGTAATAAACACTCGCTGGCCACTTGCTAACACAAATATCTAATTGGCCAACCTCTTGGGAGCAACTAAGTGCATTCAGGCCTGTAAACATGATCAAGATAACCTGAAGAACTTCAAACTGAGCTTCCGAGTGGTTAAGAAAGGCATTTTAAGTGACTTTGAATGTTGGAGCCAGACAAACTGGTGTCCTGGTAGTTTCTCCATCTGTGGGATTTCTAGAGAATGGTTGAAAAAAGAGACAATATCCAGTGAGCTGCAATTTCTCTACATTGACTCAAATAACCATTTGTTACAGCCAAAACATGCAGATGAGCATCTGCATGTCTAGAAGCATATGGCCTACAGCAGCAGAAGACCACACTGGGTGCTAAGAACACAAAACTGAGGCTACAGTTTGCATAGATTCACCAAAACTGGACAGCAGAAGATGGAAGAAGGAAGAAAAAACACTGCCTGGTCTGGTTAATCTCAATTTCTGCAGAAATATTTAGATCACAGGGTTAGAATTTGGTGTAAACAGCATGACAGGATGAAACCATCCTACTTTTATCAGACAGCTGCTGGTTGTGTAATTTTGTGGGGGATATTTCCTTGGCACACTTTAGGCTCCTTAGTACCAACTGAACAGTATAAACACCACAGCCCAACTGAGTATTGTGTCAATGGCCTTTGATCAGTGGGCCTTGATCAAGAGTTGTTGTTCAATGGTTATGAGAATTTGCATATTAATAATCAAGGAACTGACCTCCCTGCCCATTGTTCCTTCAGTGGTGCTACTTTCAGTCATTATGCAAATATACTGTTTATAAGGTTGGGGAAACCTGCAGTCAGCCGAGACTGAAGAAGTCACTTGGATGAGTGACGAAACGTTTCTCCCACTGAAAATGTTACGTCCAGATGAACACAATCAACTTATTGGGATATTGTGTCCATCACTTTATGACCTTTTATGCTTTACAAATAAATATTTGTATTTTCTGGTGTAGGTGCTAGTGTATGGTTGTCAGTCTCTCTTGCATCTCTAGCATTGGAGAGTTTTGAACTCCTCATCAGCCTATGTTGGATAAACTGTTAAGAATTGATGGGATGGATGCCATCCCATGAGTGGATGTTTCCTAGCGTGCACCTATATAAACCATCTTTAGATCTAGAATAAAACACCCGTGTTTTGCTTTTGTAACATGTTGCTCCAGACATTTAATTGCATGCATTTTAGAATCCATTTGGTATGTCGTCTCACGAGAAGCACAGACATACTCCAAGAAAATGTACGTGGTGAAAAAGAATGCAATTTCACGGAGAGAAGCCATGGAAAATCTCCTTGTTAAGGAGGATAGATTAGCTTCTGCGGTTGTCTTTTTCAGTATTTCTCCTGTTGTGTCTGTTTACAATGGGGCTTTAATAGACAGCGAATAATCTGGATGTTGATGAGTGGAACATTTTATCAAATTCTGATGTGTTTATGGCTGTGCTCTCTTCCACTTACTAATATAATGAATGCAGTCATTCTCTGAGAGGAAAAAGCCAAACCGCAGGGCTGTTCATGCACAAGCGCAAACCTCAGTATAAACCCTCAGGGCTGCAACGTCTTAAATAATGGGATTTTTTTATGTTTTATTTATTGACCGATAGTAATACATCAGGTGAGGATAAAATAAGTTTTGTTTTTAAATGACTGAGATTGTTTAGTTTATTTCAAAGCTTTCTGGCCACGCTGGTGCATAACTATAACACATGTTAATATAAGCCTATTAACGAAACTAATAAAAGCCCATTTAGATATTTGCAGATCTAGATATTATCTGTCACTCTGACCAATAAGAATGTCAGTTAATTTCTTGAACCCTTGTTTTGGGTTTTTTTTTGCCACCTTCTGAGAATCCTATGTCAGACAAGACAAGTCCACATACAATGGGAAACATGGCCCTGTCTCAGTTTTTTGATACGTGTTATTGTTAAAGACGTCTTTTTTTTTTCTTAACATGACTAATTTTTCTCAGTTTAAATATTTGAATGGCTCGTGTGCTCCTACTGTGAATAAAATATGGGTTTATAAGATGTGCATATCTCCCTTTATTTGAACCCTGTAATGTCTTTTATCAAGGGCTTTTACAGGAACCACAAAGCGAAACACTGCCTATCAACCAGCCACTATTGGTTTGAATTAGGCTGAATGGTGACTGCAAGCAAACTCACAAGCAGCCACTGTGCAGTAATCTGTGAACCTCAGACATGACGTGTTGGAGACAACTTATCCATTGAGAAAGCTCCAAATGTTTATTAATGAGCCCTTCAGACTCACCACAGTTATGTTGCTGGATGCTTAAAAAGACATGATCTAACTCCAAAACCCTCTCAGGCTGTCAGATTACAGCTTTACTCTTCCCTGCGCAGCCTGAAGATCACTTTGTAATGTCATCTAAGATGGTATTGTCTCAGATGTTAATCGTCATAGTAGATCGGGGCTATTTGAGAGTGAGGTAGTGGTCGCATTCACTGAGTTCTCCTGGCTTGCCGAGGAAGTTGTGTTGGAAATATTAACATTATTGTGAGTCCAAATGCAAGTCAAAATCATTAAAAGTCTCATACCCAGTCTTTGTGGTATGGATATATCTTTCACCATTTCTCAAGAGCAAAATCAACACAAAGGCAGTGACCCTATCAGAGCACTAAGTGATCTAGCAGAAGGAAATTGGCTGTCTAATGTCTACAGAGAGGTTTGAGCAGAGATATGCTCACAAGTTTTCCATGATTGCATGTTCAAATCACAATAAATATCCCTCCGTTGAGCTACTGAGCACGAGGTAAAATGTTCTGTTGCTCTGCCGCATGAGATTGCTGTTTAAAGAGTCTGGCAAAGTGCTTATAGTGTAAAATACCTGCAGTGGTGCTTACTGCTCACACCACTAGATGGGGAAACCTGGGATCTGGCTGGACTGCTGAAAAGTCTGAATCACATTGAAGTTGAATTCACTTGAGCGCAATCTGCTCAACATTTATCCTTGGAAGAACAAGAGCCAAGGGTTACCCTCCACGTGTATTTATGTTATTTCAAGTCTGCAGGAACATTTACAAAACGTGCAGCCATGTTCCCGATAATTTTAAGGGAATAGGTGAATCCCTTTAGTAATGGTTCTTTTTATTAACAACAGAAGAACTTTCCTTCTCATGCAAAAACTGTGTCATAAACTAAGCCTTTCGGTAAAGGAAATCATCAAAATTAAGAAGGAAACGGGGTCTGAAAATAGCTTATAGAGCTCCTGAAATTCTTTTAGCTGTAGATAATTTGCTGTGCAGACAGACACCACATGGAAATGTGGCTTTGGGCAATAATCCCAACATAACAACGCAGAAAAACGTGACCAGCAATTTCTGCTGTTGTGATTTTTGTGTGTAACATGAAGATCAGAAAAAAACAGCTTGCCACAATTTTTTTTTTTTTTGCTCAACACAAGGTCAAAACAGCAGAAAAGAGCTGGATGCAGGAGGTTCAAAGCACTAATACCACAACTTTCCAGAAGCCTTTTTTTCAGCTCAGTTTGTTGAACCTTTGGCTGTTAGGCCCCCTATTACTATAGAGGTATAGACACATTCAGCTTTTCCATGTGGTGGACATTCCAGGCCACATCTGCTTTCTATATATACACATCCAGCTGTTTAAAGCCTATAGTCTGACAGTCATTTCCCACTCAGTCCACTGCTGCTATAAATGTGATTGGCATTAAATGGATACGCTGCTGTGTCATTGTTTTAATGTAAGAATGTAGAATAAGCAGTAATTACTGCATACAATGCTGTATTGGGAACATGCACAGTCAGATATCTGTTTAAATGACATCAAGCATTTGGATAAATGATTGTAGTTGCTTTAAAATATGAAGATTTTATGAATTCATTTTCTTACTTATCACTGTAACTATTTTGTACTGAAGTATATTTGATGTTCATTTATCATGTTACTTTTTATGTTCACGGTATCACTGTATATGGTCAGATGGCAAAAACGACTGTTTATCAACACCAAGAACCTGAATAATAAACACTCATCTTAAATGCATTAATCAATCTGGGAGAAATTACTGTATAAACTGCCTAGGGTACGTTGTAGCAGATGACTGCCCCTCCCTGATCCTGGTTCTGCCGGAGGTTCTTCCTGTTAAAAGGGAGTTTTTCCTTCCCACTGTCGCCAAGGTCTTACTCAATGGGGGTCTTATGATTGTTGGGGGTTCTTTCTGACACTGTAGTGTCCTTACCTTACAATATAAAGTGCCTTGAGGCGACTGCTGTTGTGAATTAGTGCTACATAAATCAAATTTAAGTGAACTGAAATTTGATCACTTCAACACAGTCAGCCCAGTCATTCTACTGCATGGAAGATGATGGAGAATGGTTCCCAAATATTCTTTATTTTATTTTTGTGTCCGCTGTTCACGTTGTTATTTCAGTGAGGGGTGGACATATTCTTTGCCTTGACTTATCAGTGAATGCATACAGAAATGCAAACAATCAAGTTAGTAAATAACATATTAACTGAACTACTCGAGAAACGATCTCTGTCTCCAGAAAGGCCCCCGTCTGTTCCGATTAGTCAGCTGGTTGTACGCTGTGAGTCAGAGAATTTACTTGTTTCTGCTAATGAAATCTTACACATTAGAACCAGAATCAGACCCAGAAAAAATAGACTGCAGAAGCCGTTAAGTTACACAATAAATAATGTCTGCCATTGCGTTGCTATTTCAGGAAATACTTGCATCATGGTCATCTATTCTATAACCAGAAGTTTAAGCTTGAGCTATTTCAGCTATTTTGCAGTTCCATTTGTCCGTCTGTCAGAAAGAATACACAAACCCAAATTCCATGAAACTTGGTGGAGGTGTGGGAGATGGGCAAAAGTGGAATACAATGCATTCTGGTGTAGATCCTAATCATTTCATTTAAAGCGGGGGAAGAAGGAAGGGAACGTGCCCTCTAAATCACATCCTTATTTTGTCATGTTTGACATCAAAGAATGCTAACAAAAAAGCCAAAGTTGAGTCAAAACATGAATAACAGTAACCCACACCCAGTCCCCAGTCCCTGGTCACACTTTAACACAGTTAACACAGTTAAAGTGTGACCATTCACTTTAACTGTGGACGCACATTTAAAGTGAATGGTCACATTAGCCACATTAGCTGCACAACATCCTAACACTGAATATCCACTGAAGATCCACTGTTTCTCAGGCGATATTAGTGCATAGTGACTTCTATCCTTTCTTGCAGCCACTGGTTGTTACCGTGCATCAGATCTGTCTTTCATTTGCTTCTGGCAGAACCCTGAAGCAGGTCCTCTAAGGATTTGTTACACAGTGCTTTGGTTAAAGGTAAAAACCATGCCAATTAGCACCATTGTCAATTAATGGTTTGCCACTCATTTACTGTGCCACTTAGTTTTATCTTTTGGCACAAAAGATAAAACTAAGTGACATTTTTGCATCTTTCCTCCCTAGCTGGCTGTCTGCATTCATGAATTTCATGTTTGAGTCTGTCTTATCTGATCTCGACTTGCTGTCAAACAAATATTTCCTCCCTTCATGAACCCAAAATAGCCTTTTGCCATCAACTCAAGTTGATAGAGTGGCCTTGCTGATGAGACCCTGGTTCTCATCTGAACTTCAGAACTGTGTCACGCTGCCCTGCAGGGAGCTGGCCAGGATGGAAAGACCCTTTTCCTGGACTGCTGCAAATTGGGACTTCAGCCATTTGTACTTTTTCAGTTTATTTGTCTTTCATGAAGCAGTTGTCTACGCTTTTCTTGATTTTTCACAAGTTTGTTGCTTTTGATTGCTAAAGATAAGATTAATTGTTGCATGGTTGTGCATATGGTGACCACATATCTTGTGGTCAAACTAAATAACAGAAGTGAATCCAGAGACCTGATTTACAGCAACTGCTTAAGTCAATAAAGTCTTTATCTGCTCCCAGGCCGCCAAAGGTTTAAACTGTTTCACAGATGAGGAGCACAGTGCTCGTTACTCTGCAAATACGTGTGCCTCCAGGAGCAGCATAGGTAATTTTAAAATCACAGTTCACAGGTCAAGTTCTCACTGCCGAGCCAATTTCCTCACTGAGCCTTAAGGCCAAAAACAACCAGCTTCCACTGGTTGCTGGAGATGGTCAGGAGTCACCCAGTGTAACTATCACTCAAGTAGCTTGACCTGCAGCAGATATAGTTTAGCATAAACCAGTTAATCAAATCATTTAAACTTAGTTACCACACAGCTCTAAAGGCATTTTAAACTTTAGGAAAGACAATAGATGTAAAAGGATTTTGAACGACAAACAGAAGAACTATAAAACAGCTGCTGTGTCAGCAGTTTGCAATTTGAATTCCAGCTAGAGTCCTCCCATAAGGGAGGGAATTTCCAGCTTGGAAATTGGTTGCTTTTGGCCCATTAAAGGGCTTGTAAATGTAGAAAGATGCACAGCAACACTGTTTCCTCACTCCTTATAAGGTCTATCTGCAGCGTGAAAATAAAAGTTTCTTTCATCCAAGTTTACTGACCACCATGGCCTTTATACCAGCACAGGATCTCGTAGATACCGTTGCATAGTTTTTCAAGATATTTTGCATTCAGTTATTCCAAACATCACAGAAAGCTTTCCACAGTTCTTCTGTGGATTTTTGTCCATTCATGTAATCAAAGAATGACTCAGTTATATTAAGATTACAGCCAAACCAGCCTTCTTGCAGGACTCTATGTTCTTCTTGTCACTGAAGATTGTTTGTTATGACTGTCATGGATTGCGAGGAACTGCACGTCAATGGAACAGTGGAAAGAAGAAGAGAAGGGAATTACGTTTTTAAAATATCAACAACTTATGGCAACTTATTAAGATCCACATCAAGAGCCTGGATGGCAGATCGGGGACATGAACTGAAACTGTATATGAACGTATAATTTAGTAAATGTTTTGGTTGTGGGTATTGGAAGAGTGGATCAAACTTAGTCACTTCCCATTGTTATTGCCAAGCAACATTATTTATAACCCTGCCAAAAAATGACAGTGTCAAATGGAAATAAAGAAAATAAATAAATAAAGAGTTCAGTGACTTATTAATCATTAAAAACCTACTTTCATACCCCAATTCTAAAACCTCAATTCTAAAAATGCTGGCACACTGTAAATTGTAAAGAAAAACGGATATTTTATTCACAACCGATCAGAGAAAAACGCTTGAACTTGTGAATATGTACCGTTTTAAGCAAATTGTTACAATTTTTTGGACGCAACAACAAAAAAATTGTGACAGGGTCAAGTTAGAGATGCAGGCCTTGAAGAAGATGGCAGCATTTTTGGATCAGATTCACTGTATTTGTGGATGGCACAGTGAACTGTGTGCAGAGACAATGATTTCAGGTTGAAGAACATTATTATTTGCACTATTTTTGTTCCACAATAATTTTGGGGGTTTGAGAACATCGTCGTGTTCAAAGGAGTTTTTTGACAATAAGCAGAAAAAGTTGCCAAGCATTACCAATCATGTCCTTCCAGCACTTTCATGTTGATGTTACAGTCTGCCCATTTTTTCTGTCAGCACATTATAAAATTTCCAGGACTGTTTGTACTTAATCATTTTGTGATTGCTATCCTAGTGGCACTGAAGCCGGAGCTTGTCAAACCATCATCCAAACAGGAATGTCCAAAACTCCAGTAATTTCCACTTTGGAAAACTAAACAACTACAGCCACATAAAATCCCATCCCTGTATTTCTACAGTTGCATAAAAATATCACTCACTCCGGACCACAATTTCTGAAACAATATTATGATGGAAAGTGAGCAACACTGCTGTCTAATTGTGAGACGTCGAACCAACGATTTTTAAGGTGATATTTTCCATTTCTACTGGTTTCCAAGTCGTTTCTTTCACCAAACCTACAAATCACCATCTGTTTCAAAGCGTATTCTCAAAGTGGTTTTATTGATCCTGTTTTATCTAAGTTTTCCTGGCAAAGTAAGTGATGTCAAACTCCTATACCTTTCACTTCAGCTCATTCAAACATCACACATCTGTTAGATGTGTTGCAGGGTGGATGAAAAAAGAGCAGTGATTGTCTAAGAAGTCATAAAAACAGATGTTAAAGTTATCTAGATACTGATCAGGGACGCCAAGGTCATTTATTTGTCCTTTGTAATAATCTGCAGTGTGATACCTGTATCAGACCTCTGTCCTGAAGAATAGACAAATATTCCTTTTGGCTCTCCGAGAACTGGGAACAGGCATACATATGGTTTTGTTGTTTCTGGTCAACCTTTTCCTTTTCGAGTCAAGTGACAAGAACCAAACGCAGACCACAGTCGAGTGACATTTCTGTTGCTATACATTTTTGAGTGACGCTCAGTTGTTACTAACTTGAACAATAAGTAAGCACTTGCGGATTCTGGGTAACCTTTCTACCTGCCAGCTTCCATGCATCTCTCTGTTTGGCTGCCAAGCTGACAAAACTCTTTTATATCAGCAGTTTTCTTTCAATTCAAAGCTCTGTGAAATGTAGTCGTAGCAGTTGAATGCTGTGCAGTAAAGAATGTTTCCAAGCTCTGCATTTCCATTTATGCAGATGATCTTTTATCACGTGGACATGGATGTCCCTCCAAGACAAGTCTGGCATAGATTATAGCAAAGCCTCTACTTTTAATGTAGGCTATTGACCTCAAACTCTTGCTGAATGGTAAGACAAAATTTCTCAAGTGCTATAAGATTTAAACTTGGGCAGTCAGGAGTGAATGACTCATCCTGCTTGCTTGAACCTTTACACAACTACAGATTAGATCGAGAAATGAATACGCACTTTGGTATTATAAAGTGGAAAATAGGCAGCCAAATTAGCCTGTGTGGCTTAATGATCCTGGAAAACAACGACAACACTGAGTCAAAGAAAAGACGGTAAAGCCTGGGGTCGGGAGCAGGGTCGGGAGCAGGCCTTGGACAGTGTTATGTAAAACAGTTGTCATATAACATCAATCTTTCTATTCTATTTCTCTATTTTTTAAGACATATCTTTTGATTCTCATTAAATGGACTGGTTCTTATACTGTATAGCTCTCATTTTGTATTTTTGAATTCTCATGTTATATTGGAAATGCGTTAAGGTCTTGTGTTGCCATTATTAGTTTGGATTTAGTTGAGCTTTATTCTAGTGTTTGTTTCATCTATGTCTCTTGTTTGAGTCTTTTCCTGTCTTCTGCGTCAGTCTGTCATGTGTTTCTTGTCTGCATGTTTCATGTTGTCAAGCTTGTGTTGTCATGTCTACGTCGCACCATGTTTCCTGCTTTATCTTGAAAGTCTGGTGTTCAGCGTGTTTAGTTTTGCTTCCCCTGTGGCGTCAGGTTCATTTGTGTCAGCTGTGTTTCCCCAGGTGTTTCTACTCCTACTTGTATTTTAGTCCTGTTGGGTCGCCTGTTTGCCTTGTATCCGGTCACTTCAGGTTGAGTTCATGCTTTCTGCTCATGTGCATGTTCATGTTTTTTTTTCCACATCATAGTTTCGCATGCACCTTTTCAGATTCATGTTAATGTTCATGCTCTCTTGTCACAGTTTTCATGGTTAATCTTAGTTTCTTCCCAGTTTAGTTATTTTTTTCCCCCAGCTTGCTTTACCTTGTTTTATGTTCATGTATTTTTAGCTAAATAAATGGCTCGCCTTCTGTTATACTGAGTTTACTCTCCCGTGCCTGGTTTTGGGTCCGCACCTCAAACACACCGGCTAAGCAGCCGTGACAGCTCTACTCTATTATACATATTCAGACTCCAGAGAGAAACCAAGGATTCCTTGTCATGCAGACCGGAGCAGCCAGGGATCAAATCATCAACTTCCAATTAATAGAGGACACGCTCTACCTCCTGAGCTACAGCTTCTTCTTGGGATAAGTAACATTTCCGGCCTCTGTGGTAGACCACAACAGAGGACCTCGACTCTTATCTGTTTCAGTCAAACCCTTTCACCCAAAGCATCTGTCAAACGTCTGCTTTGACAGACACTACCTGAGACAGAATGCATATCGCATGAGCAGTTAACAAGGACGTGAGAAAGATAACTGTTCCTGTACACAAACTCTCTCTTAGAATTACTGAAACATTACACAGAGATGACTCAGTGAAGAGTTTTCTCAAGAAGGTATCCAAGTCTGTGTTACTCAGACCCTAACAGCTGTGATTAATCAGTGGACAAGTATGTAATAAAACAAACAAACCAATACTACACTTATTTCTGTTAATTACCACAATATGAAATTGTATAATTTATGTTTGTGATATATTGCTGTTAATTCAGCCACTAATATCATTATCAAAATGAAAAGCTACCTGCAGAGACTTTCTGATTATCAATACTGTGTATTTGATAGCCTCTTCACTCAAAATGCCACGGCATACCTTACACCCGTTAAGCTTTGTTTTTCTAAGGTGTACAGTAGCAGGACTCCTGTACTGAGGCTGTAGCGCTGGTTGGGAAACATGAGAGCCCCTCAAGAGGAAAATGGGATTCAAATAAATCCTTCAGCTGAGAAAGAGGGGGCGCTATAAGAACTGCCCTCCATCTAAAACACTCTTTGTACTCAGCACTTTGAGTGATTGCAGTCTCTATACTGTTGGTGCCACTCTGGGAGCAGAAACGAATGAGGGGATTTTAAATGTCTGTTTGTTTAGGCACAACTAGAGGGTTGTTATATAATTCCATGTGATAGACTTTTGGAAATTGGGTTCGCATTCTTCTCATATATAGTAAAACCTTTTTACAGGATGGAATTTGCAGCCACAAAGAATTTACACAAGCATCAATATTTGCATACAAGCCTAGCAGAAAATAACTATTCTCAAGCAGGCAAGTCTAGTCATGCAAGAAGTAGCACAGCAGCAACTAATTATGTAACGTACAAAAGCACAAATGCTTTATTCAGTCCAGAAATCAATAATCAGATAAAGAATATCAATAAATAAATAAAATAAACAAAAATAATAAATGACTAAATAATATTAGAAGAAAACACACAAAAAATAAATAAGTATAAATAAAATAAAGATATTAAAGATAATTGCTGATTAGTAACTGAGACAATATCTGGAATAAATAGGCATGTTTTTGTGTATTAGAGCCCTGATTCAGTTAAAGCTGGATGCCACGATGAAACTTTATTACCGTATTTTTCAGACTATAAGGTGCACCGGATTAGAAGGCGCATTAAGCGAAACAAAACAGTCAGATAAGTCAAACTTTATTCCACTCATTCACAATAACGCTCATCAGCTTCTTGCTTCCTCCACTTCCATACCGTGATTCATTAATATTGAATTCTCTCGCAGCTGTTCTATTCCCATGTTCTACTGCGTGACTAATAGTCTTGACTTTGAAATCTGCTTCGTAAGCATGTCTCTTAACAGGTGTCATTTTATGGTACACACACCATAATAATATGTTGAAGCACAGTAGGTTTTACTCCGCGAGGCTTCTGACTACGGTAGTGCTCTGACAATCCATCAAGCGGTGCGGCTTCGTAGCTTACCAAAGTCGTACTAAAACATTTTGACAGATTTTTGAGCGCCACGTACCACATAAAATCAGTTTGAGGTCAGTAAACGCAATCAGAATGAATACATAAGCACCTTATGTATTCATTCTGATTGAATGAATCTGATTGAATTCATTCTGATTGAATGACAGTGCACCTTATGATCCGGTGCACCACCAGATTATAAGGTGCACAGTCAATTTTTGAGAAAATTAAAGGATTTTAAGTGCGCCTTGTAGTCCAAAAATACAGTAAAATGTCATTTTTTAAATGTTTTTGCTTCTTTGGGGAAGAGAACCCCTTTTCCGATTATAAAACACAGCTTCTTGAGCTTCTGAGGTGCAAATTTAAATGTCTCTCCTTGACAAGCGACCACCTATAACTTCTCTTCTCCTAGCCTTTGGTGTACTACGTATGTGGCTGGTCCCTAGCTATTAGTAAGAAGAGAGAAGTCCTTCCTAACCACTGTATTCAAATACGGTTGGGGGACTTGACAACTTCCAGGGTTGGATTAAGTGATTATTCTGCAATAAGCTTTATTCTGCTGGGGTTCTGGTAGAAGGTTCTTCCTGTTAAAGGTGAGTTTTTCCTTCCCACTGTTGCCAACTGTTTGCTCATAACGGGTTGTATATTGTAGGGTCTTACAATATGTGCAACTGACAAATATGTGATGTGCATGTGCAACAATGTAATGCTTTCATGTCAATATCACCCAAAAAATCTGAGGAACATTTGCAGCACTTTGTTGACTCTATGCCAAGATGAATTCAGTCAGTTCTGAAAGCTCGAGGATCCAACCAAAGGTGTGCTGAATAAAGTGGCCACTGAGTGTGTTTCCCTGCACTCAAATTGTGTCTTTAGTTTGCTTTCTGGGAAACATCATCCAAAATAGCAAAATGAAGTAAAATATTCCGAGTAGGAATATCATGAGTGACTTACGGAAAACTCCTTTTGTTGTCATTATTAGAATTACTCTTCTTAAGGGGCTAATTTGTCATAATATGTCTACCCCTTGATATCTGAGATGTTGTGATTCGGGTCCCAGAAGAGAAGCCTTTTGACTAGACTGACTAATTAATTAACGTGCAATTATTTTCAGCAGTTTCACAGCATCATCTTGCCTGTTTCCACTTATTACATTTACACCATTTTCATCAGGACAGAATCTCAGTCCAGTTTTGTGTCAGTTGTGTGTATGACACTCACTGAGGGATTTAACATTTTTTAAGCATAAATACAATTTTTATAAGACAAGATTATTCATGCTTTTTCCACCTGAACACTATAGATATATTTTGGAACACAAACAACAGCTTTTTTTTTTCTACACTGAATCTTAGGCGTGCTAGCAGCTTTTCTTGGCCCTGTTTCTGCCTCCTGGTGGAGTCTGGAAAACATATATCACTGCAGCAGGCTACAGTAGATGCTGCTGCACATTGGTTTGGCCCAGCAGGCAGCGCACCACTGTATTATGTCTCCCAATGGGAGCACCACCGGAAAGTGTCAGTCACAAGTATTTGGCACGTGCAACCTGAAGGAAGCAAAACTCTTAGCTTCTGTTTCTTCACTTTTCCTGACACAGCACATTACCAAAGGCACATGCACAACTGTGCAAGACCTCCAATGGAGTGTCACACAAAATGCAAGTTGTAGGGAAGAGATGGGGGGAGCTAGAGTAAACCGCATGCTTGCATCTGGCTCCTTTGGAGAAACTGCTCTGCTATAAGTCGTTTCATATTCAAAGTCTCATCCATCAGCAGCCTCGGTTGGCTTGTGCTGCATCTCTTTTCAGCAGATGACAAAATATCCTTAAAGGGCCAACGCTCATAGGCCTCGCCATCTTCAAACACACATCGCACGATTGGATTGTCAGCTTAATCGACTTGTTGTGCCACATGGAGCTTGGTACTGCATATCTCTTATCCTGGAGTTGCAATTTTGGTGCTGGTGTGCACTTTGGAATGATCTTAATGTAAATATCAAAATTAAACCGAAATGTCAGCGGAAACATCCCAAATAGATGACAGGAGGTGGAGGGGGGGGTAGATATTTCCTGGCACACTTGTCATCCAATCAGTGGTGTCTGAGTAAAGTTGTCAGGGAAAACAAAAGGACTTCAGTGCAGGGGTGCTCCTCGGTGCACTCTCTCTAACTGAACTGCCAGCTCGTCTTCACGAGCATTTCAACTTTGATGAAAGAGACTTTGACCTTTCTGTTGCTTTGGAACATTACTCATCCCTCGGCTTGTCTTAAAGCTCTACATGGAAGTTTTTCTTCCTCTCATATGTCTGGAATCATTTGCAAAAGAAATCCTGAGTTAGACCTTCAGAATTGGATTTGGTCAGTGAAGCGGCACTAACAACCTGTGCAACAGAGTAAAACTTGCTGAGACAAAAAACATTATTCATAAATGTTTATCTAGCAAATTAAAACCTTATACCTTATGTAAGCCGGTGTATACTGCAGCTTAAGAAACCCAAATAAATGTAAGAAGTCTCTTTTAAGAACCAGCTTGAAGCAATGGAGCAGATGCAGGAACACATCTGAACATGTGTTTTTGTTTAGTAGCTTTATCTGTTACCTTTCCCCAAAGAGGATTACACTGATTCCTAATGCGTTACACATCTATGTCCAGTGTCATCTTACTTCAAGCTCTAATAGTGTAAACGCAACTCTTTAGATCTGTTTGCCGACTTTCAAGCGGATTCCCGTCTATCCTGTCCACCCTGCCAATGCTCCCAAAGTGGAAAATGTTGCATGCAGCTGTGTGGCGACATGGTTGCAAGTGTTCCTCGTGTGCAAATCACAAGGCAAAATAAGGTCCCTGACATTTGTTTCTGGCAGCTGATCAGACATTATCTGATTGCCTATAGAAACTGCAGAACTGCAACATGAGATTGTTGCTGATAGCATCATGAGGAACATGTGCATATTTCCATTTCACACTTGAAGTAGTTGGCTGCACACCATAAAGAAGCTCTAACATTCAATAATCTGTGTTTTACTGGCGGTATGCTATGTATAGTAATCATTTGCAGCTGAAACAACACTGCATTCCTCCTAACTCAGTGACTATCCCTCCTTTTTTTTTCATCAGGGGGAAACCGTTTTGTCCAAGCTGACATCCACCCTCACCTCTCTTCAGAAGCGCCCGCCAAAAAATGCAGACTCTCCATTTGGTCCCCAGAGACATAACTTGAGCATGGTTCAGCTTTTACCGTAAATACTCAGACATGACAGCAAGAGTTACAACTCCACCAGTGGAGGGAACCACCGATGTGGGGCATGGAAAGAAAATGTACAAGAGGAGGAAGGGGGCGGGATGGGGTTCCCGTTACTCTTAAAGGGTGATGGCCCAATATTTTATGCAGTTTTCAGAGAAATCACCTTTTTTTGTGAGTTGGAGAGGGCGGGGGGGGGGGGCTAAAAATGTGTGGAAAACTTTTGGAATCTTTGTTCAGCAATCAGCATGTTCTAATAATTTATTCTTTTTTATAGATGTTTGAAAAAAATAAAATAAAAACCCTCACCACACATGTAAAAGCTATTTTTAAAAAATTACAAAATTATTGACTGATATTTGGTGAAATAAACCACACATGTGGCAAACACATTGAGCAAGAATTACTCACCTCTAAACCTGTACACACATAAAATGACTCCTGATGTTGTTGTTGTGTTTTTTTAATCAGCCAATCCACTTAATAAATAAATGTAGTTGTGATTATGGGTGTGATTTTGGGAGAAAGCTTTGGCAACAATAAATCTGTGCTGATAGCGTTCCAGTCGGCCTGATGTGATGTACATGAGACACATAAATTCAAGCCCCGGGTCTTCTAGTGAACATCTGCGTGTTCTGGCGTGTCCCACATTACGAGTGACTGGAAGTGATGCACACTCCCTCTGAGACTTGCTAAAACTTGGATTTTTAATCTTTTTTCACAACATGCGTGTTATCCAGAATGTAGCCAGTACACAAGTCATCCATTTGGCTTGATAAGGCACAATAACACCATGGTAAGGCACTTTTAAGGACATTGGCTCAGTGTTAGTCAGACATTAGCAATGTACCGTGAAGTTTAATTGGGATATGTAACACAAAGTCCTGGTCAAAGGTAGGACCTGTTATTCATGTTAGTGGTGTGAAATCCCCACTGACATCCCCAAAAATGTTAAATAATAAAAATTATAAATAATTTCTTGCAAGTGCGAGCCGGTGATAGAAATTACTTCAAAGAAAGTACACGTATTATATTCTCCACATGTCTGAAAGTGAAGCCGTAGGCAGAAAACATGAAGAGGCTCATCATCCTGTGTGTTATTTTTCATCTTAACAGGACTGATTGGCCAGCAGTCATGTTCAGCTCTGTATTTATTGCACAGCCATATTTCAGACGCTGCTGTGGCGGTTCACTGATGTTGAACGATGGGGAAAACAATCAGTCACGGTCTGTTTTAGCGCCCTCCAGAGCAACCAGGGCAACACGAGGGTAAGCTCAGACCCCAGGCTGCTGCTGCTGCTGCTGAATACAACTCAAGTTTAGACAAGTTATTGTACGCTACCTTTTAAACCTGGCATTACAATGAATGACCTATTACTGACTTCATAACGATGCTTTATGGTCAATTATGGTCTGTTAGAATAATTTATTTAATATGTTTGGCTCAATTGTCCATTGTGCATTTGACTTAAATTGTTAAATTGCTTGCAAATAATTCACTTTTCATTGCTTTGTACAGTAAAACAAGTTAAATCACATTGGGCTTACAATACCAGGTCAAAGTTGTACCTCAGAAACTCCTGTTGTAAGTCACTGTTGCGTATACTTGATGTTTACAGGTGGGAACGTCCAGTTCTCAGCAACCCTTTGCAGAAATGGCTGAAGGAAGAACACCAGTGAAGAAATGCATTGATGGCCTTTCAAGATGCAGGGACTCCAAACAGTAGTCCACCATTCTTCCTTTAAGTGCTCTTCAAGCTGTAAAGAGGCACTCCCAGGCCTAGTGGTAAGATATTCAGCTAGTGTTAAAACCAAAAGAATAAAAAAATCCAAGACTATAGCTGCATTTGGGTACATTCTTCGGCAGCATTCCCAGACACCGACAGTGGCTTCAGTGAAGTCAGAGACACTGCTGAGTTTGCCAAGTTTATGTAAAATACAGGAACAACTGACAGATTGTCCACATTGGTGAATGACGGAAAGATTGGAAAGTAAATGGAATGAGATTGTAAGCATGTTGACTCAATCAAGGGAAAAAAGATGGCATGTATACCAGATAGAAGAAAGTATTTGTATACAGTATGCAAATATTTTTTGGGGGGGTTTGCGTGTAAAGGTGTCTTAGTGGTACTTTGCCTGTTTGGCAGACGCAGTGTTTCTGCTGACTGGAAGAATCATCACAAGCGGTCGTAAATTTAAAAGGGCCCTTGTCTCCATCAAGCACAAAGAACATAATAAACAGAAGCTGCTGTTATTAATTAGTTTCTTCACTGTGGACCTGACAGAAAGTGTTCATCCGTTTCCAGGAGAAGAGCGGTGGAATGGCCTCAGATGGCATACGCCCCAGAACACGGTGGACACTTACCTTACTTAGCCAACTGTTTTGAATCGGCAGTAAATACTCCATGGTACATTTACAGACCCTAAAAGTGGCGCCAAGGAGGAAAAGAAAACTGGGCAGAATTGTAAGAGTCCGTGCCATCAGTCTTCATATGCAAATCTCTGAATAAGGACAATGAGCAAATATGGAATGGTAATATTTTTCTAGCATACAAAAAAAAAGCATACATGAGGTGCCAAAGATGTGCACATAGATGTCAAGTCATGTGAGAGGTGAACTTATCACGTGCAGTCTGAGCCAGAGATTCCTTGACAAATGGAGCACAAACTGATGATCCATAGCTTAAGGCGAATCTGTGCAATGAAGCCTTTTGAAAATATTAAAACTGCACCTGGTTCTTCTCAGCAAAAACATGTGTAAGAATGTAAGGAATAGGATGGCTTTTGTCTGACACCCCAGGCTTTTACATCACTAAAAAATACCAAAGATTTAAATCAGCGTACTGGCTCGCATAGCATGCTAGCAGCATGCTAGCATACATGGACAATGAACCCTAGAAATTTGGATTAGCAGCATTACACTTTAAGTTTATTTATTTTGATCAGAATCAAGAAGGTTACAGTATCAAGAACACATTACTGTCACGGACTTTAGTTCTCTTCGAGGTCAGCCAGGTGCCATGACTTGCTGAAGGAGCATGAATGTCCCCGTGCACTGGTGGGTAAAGGGATGGAGATCGATGCCTCACGTCTCCCTCTTGGCTCAATCCTCGCTGATCTCAGCTACATAATGTTTATCCCACGCATGACCTATGCTTCCCAAGCCTGCATACAACTTGGTTTCCACACCCTCTTATCTCAAAGCACACACGTGATTAAGTCTCCACATGGGTCACGGACATGTGATCAAGGGATGCATGCATGTGTAACTTTGTTTTCTTGAACTTTCTGCTAGTTCACTGAATTTGGAAGTGATATTTGAATCCTGATAAACGAGAATTGGTCTTTTTTATCCAATAATGCATGACTTTAAAAAAATACAAGTATGTTTTTGGTGTCTTTCATCATATCATTTTGGTTTTTTAGGTTAAGTGCTGGCAAAAAAATTAAAAAAATGCAAAATTCTAAATCTTCCTTGCACTAACACAATACAAGTATACAAAAGGACAAGCAATTACACTGCATGTATTTTCAGTGTGGGTGGGTCAATAATGCTACAGTTTGTCAAGTGGACAGAAAGGAAATTCTTCATTGTCAAAGCAAAGTTGAGTACTTATCAGTTAACCCATCCACCCATGGTTCGTTTAATTTTCAGGGTCACCGCAGTCTGGGACAGTAACAACAAGGCAGATGTAAGCAGACACAACATCCCATGATATAAATGTTAAAAGGAATGAACTACATTTAAAAACACCCTTTTCTCTTTTTAAGACTTAGAACATTCAAAGTAAAACGACCAACCACCGCCAATCTGGCTGCACATGCACGTGCAGTGTATAGACCAGCAAGTATTTTGGCTTAACTTGGTGAAAATATATGGTGGGTGATAATTTACTTTATCTGTACAGCATGAATTTATTAGTGTGTCAAAATTGTATTGACTTGGCTAGCATCTTTACTCAGCTATAGGGAAGAACTAGGCCAAGGGTCATTCACTTCAGATTGCAAAAGCTCAGTGGAAGTGTACACCTTAGCAGTTCTCCATGGGTTTCCATCCAACTCCATTAGGTTATTTTGACAGAATTAGGCCTTGTACTTTATCAGAGGCCCATGATGTCATGGCAAAGACATACTGGCTATGGACCACTGAGCTGTCAAAGACTGTTCAATATCTGAGGAGGTACATGTCAGCATGAAGGTGTTTTTACCTCACCTGCCTGCCTCCACTGAAGGTTGTTACATTAAAAGTTTAATATCCTTCAGGGTCGACATGCTGAAACACTCTTCCTAAAATTTGCGGAGCGAGCCAAGAAAAGCAAGCTGAACTGGAAGTTTGTGCGTGTGGGAGGATAAAACAGCACTGTTAACTCTTAGTTTGTTCTATACAACCCAATGTTAAAAAAAAATCAAGGGGATATTTTTTTCATAAAAACACCCCCCATCATTTGGCACAGAGAGACACTTGGAGAAACGGGCTCCAGTGGTGCTCTTTGTGAAGACTGTGACGCTGTTCTTGTCTT
>VURO01000930.1:7257-22288 GCA_015108175.1 Pelvicachromis taeniatus
AAAATTCATTACAAAAAAAAAAAAAAAAAAAGAAAAAAATAATTAATAAAAAAAAAAAAAAAAAAAAAAAAAAAAAAAAAAAAAAAAAGGTATTAGAAAGTGTTGGCCATTATTTTAAAAAAAGAAGACAATGTGACCAAAACAGCTGGTTTCTTCATGGCCATTAAACACGAGGTGTTTCCACCACTTTGGTACATGTGACCAGTACCAGCGCCTGGCACATTGTACAAGGTGTTCATATCATGAGACACACATATCGTGTCAGGCACAGAGCAATTTTTTGTCACTACATTGCAATTCTGAATCTAAATTTGATTATAAAAAGGCTTTTGACTCCAAATGTGTATACGCATATCTGTAACCTTTTTGAGTGCGCTTCTCAATGGTGGAAGAGTACAAGTACAAATAGTATAAAAGTAGCTGAATACCACTAAAATATGCAAGCAACATTTAGACAGAGCAGCCAAAATGTAACGTTTGTTAAAGTTAGCTTGGTACTGCTAACTGACCTAGCTGATAATCCTTGCGCAGATGTGCATGTGCTATGTGATTAATGCTATGTTTCTAATTATTTAACTAATTATTATTTGCAGTTATTAGTTTTAATGACAAGTTATTGTCCTCTTAAACTGTCATCTTCAAACTAGCTAAACCAGATTACTAATTTAGCCATGCTAAATCCGAATACGGCATGTACACAAGAGGATAGTTATTGTATCTGAGATGTATTTGTCCCTGAACATTGTATCTTTGCTTTAAGTATAAATGGCCTTTACGTTGGAACTTTCATGAAAAGGGTGATGGTAGTTTGCAGCTTTAACTTCTGGTAATAGCAAAT
Organism: Pelvicachromis taeniatus; assembly: GCA_015108175.1. Taxonomy (NCBI): domain Eukaryota; kingdom Metazoa; phylum Chordata; class Actinopteri; order Cichliformes; family Cichlidae; genus Pelvicachromis; species Pelvicachromis taeniatus. The sequence continues at coordinate 8,096 of VURO01000930.1, forward strand.
AAGAGTTGCACCTTTAGTATTTTATTGCTATCTTGAGGTATTTACATTAGTTTACATTAGGACTTAACAGAAAATATGGACTTTTTATGAAGTCTAGTCTATTATATCTAATCTACAAGGTAATCCTGAACAATAGTATTGAATAAATTAGTTTAAACAGTTCAGTCAAGATGTTGCATGAGTCAAAAAAATAAAAAATAAAGAAGAAAGAACCAGAAACATGGATTATTCTCAGCTTTACCTTCGTAGGAGCAGTTGTTGTTTGAAGCCTCTGACAGCTGCCTGATCTCTTCTAGCAGGGACAGATTGGTCCTGGAGGAGCAGTGACTGACCTCTTCCTCCTCATCCTCCTCAGTTTCACCAGGATCTGGTGAATTCTCCATCATTTCAACTATCTCCTCAATGACCTTGAAGACAGAAATGGATTGATTGACAAAGGTGGGTAGACAAGAAAACAAATAGGACACAGGTACATTCATCCATAAATGTCTGCTTATCAGTATAAGAAAACTCCTCACATGAAACGGCCATTTATATTAAGCAGGGCGTTCATATTTTATTAGTGCAGTTTCAGATTACTTGCCTTGTCTTCAGTGAACTATTCCTGAATAAACTTCTAATTGCATTTTTCCCATTTTGGCCTTCCTGCACTGTCTGTGTGTATTGGGAGTATTTTTTTAGTTAGCTTAGAAGACAGTTACAAGCTATTATTTACCAATCATGTTCACCAGCATACAACAGATAACAGCTGATTCCAACAAAACAAAGACAAATATGGTGAAGCAGACAAACCGGTGCTTGGGTTTACAACATATTTCTCTGGCACATGACTGATGACGTGAAGACACCACCATTACTATGGAACAGCTAAGTGACCAATGTGTTTCAGCTTGTGGTCTTCATCAGGATCATTGCAAAATGTCAAACAGTTTGTGTTTAAATAAACAACAGGGAACAGAAAAAATCAGAGTGGACCAATCACACCTTCACAAATAAACAAGCTGACCAAGATCATTTTGAGTAAGTATTACTTTAAGACATGTAGGGGACATGTTCCCACCTTTTAATCTGTAGTGGTTCAGTCCAGAATCTAATTGGGCTGTGGCTTAACCAATTAGCCAGAACCACCCAAGACCAAGACCAATGGACAAGGTCAGCTTGTTTATTCGTGAAGGTGTGATTGGTCCACTTGGACTTTTTTCTGTTTCCTGTTTTTTATTTAAACACAAACTGTTTGACATTTTGCAATGACCCTCATGAAGGCCACAAGCCAACATGTGTTGGTCACTCTCTTGATGTTTATACACACACTCCAACCTGATCTGCTGTGATAAGAGGTTCTTCATTAAGGCAGTTGGCATTGTCATTCTTCTCGTTCATCTCCTCCTCCTCTTTTTCATGAATCTGCAAGTGATAAATTATGACAACAGATTACTGTGGTGAGGATGCCAGCAAGAGTCAAATGCTGAAGTTTTTGCATTTGAATAATAAATGAAAACACATCCAAGTTCAGGAAAAAAACAAACGTCAATGGTGTGTTTGAATGAGAGCTCATTCTGGAGTTGTGTTCATTTTCCCCCTGTCCTATCCGGCACAGGGGAGTTTTGTTTTCTTTTTGTCTGAAGGCAAAAAACAGATTTACTTTGACAAGTGGAGCAAAGCAGCATTCACTAGAATGGTTCACTTGATAGTCATATTTTATTAGAACTTCATTAGGGTTTTTTAGTTTATTTTTGATTATTACAACCATAAAGGACAAGACCAGGGATGGAAAAGGGGAAAAAATGGGAAGTTGTGGGGAAAAGGTAACAGAGGGGGAGAAAAATAGAGCAGAAGGGGAGGGATAGAGAGAGAAACAAAAAATAGCAGAGAAACCACAGCAGCAACCAGTCTATGCATAAATAACAATGATAATGTTGCTGAACATCACACTGTATTAGTTATAAGCCAGATATTTTTAGAAGCAGGAGTCATCCAAGATAATGCCCCCCTGGACCTGAAGCAGGAGACCTGGGCCCCAGACATTTAGAAAGAAAGAAATTAATCCCTTAATTGTCCCACAGGGGGAAATTACTTCTCTGCATTTGACCCATTCACTCAATGAAGCAGTGGGCTGCCATCAAACCAGGCACCTGGGGAGCAGTGTAGAGATAGTACCTTGCCTGAGGGGAAAGCAGTTCAGTGGATTCAAACCCACAACCTTCTGATCATGAGGCAAGCACTACTGAGCTATCACCTCCAAATATGCGTGCACCGCCCGGGAATCGAACCCGGGTCACAAGAATGGGAATCTTGCATGATACCACTACACCAGCAGCGCCGCTGTGTGTTAGAGGCCCTCCAGAGCATGAGAGCCCCAGGACGACCACCACAGAGAAAAGCCCTGGGGGGTCATGCAGCAGCCAACGTGCAGAAGGCCCAGGAGACTGCAGCAACAAGCCCGCAGGCTCTGTCGGTTACGCTAGAGCAGAGAGGTCCAGAGACCCAAGATCCAAGGGCACCCCATCCCCCACCAGGGGGACAAAGTCAGGGGGCCCAGGTCCCACCAAACAGCCGCCAGGAGTGAGCCAGTACACCCGAGCATCCAGGCCTAAATACTGAGAAGCACCAATGCACCGACAGACGGGGGCAACACTCACTGGCAGGAAATGTGGCACAGGGGGAAATAGGCCCCCACACCTGGGGAGCCTGAGATGTTCTAAGAGAGAGGGGAGTCTAAGGCCTGACCTGACACATACTCAGAGATAAACACACACACACACACACCCTATTTGGAGACACACAGAAATGGATGCCATACACACACTCACACCTCCATACACACCACGTCTAAACACCAATAACCCCCAGAGAGGCAATCAGCCCCCAGACACAGGAGATGGCCCCCTTCACTCTGGGGTGGAGACAAGCAGACCCCGCATCCCCTGATGGTCCCCGCATCAGGTGAGCAGCCCACCAGCCCAGACCCCGACTGGATGGCCAGCTCCTCCACCTAGTCTCCAGCCCCAGACGGCAAACAGAGAACATAGTGTGTTCATTTCAAAGTCTGATGTTTAAATATTTAAAAGGTTTTACATAATTTACTGTTATATTATGATCACAATTTAAAAACCACACGCTCATACAATTTTTAAAAGCATGTAAATAGATTGCATCCTGTTTACATGTGGAATTGAAGGAGAAGGATAGAGAGACCCTAACTGTAAAATTAATCCAGGAGTTTGAAGCCTGTTCTTAAAAGCTGAGCGGGTGTCTGTCTCCTGAACCCAACCTGGGAGAGAAGAGCCTGATAGTGCCTTCTGCTCCTGAGATAACCACAAGTCCTCTGGCCTTCACCAGCCCAAACTGTCACGGCGGGGTACGAGAGGATCAACAATACCGAATAAACTCAAAACCGTGGGTCAGAGACGCTGCCCGTGACACAAACATAGCGTAGACTGCTAAGTGTCTGCTGTCCAGCTGAATTTAACAGGCAATTAAGGAAGCAGAGGAGGAGGAGGCAGCGCTCAGCTGAATGCCAGACCAGTCAAGGCTGGTCAGGCATGCTTTCAATTGTCAGCATGAAATGAATCTCATAGGAGCAGAAACTAATCATACAATTCATTTTAGCTCATCAAGATGAAACATAATTACACATAGCATGTGTCTTTAAGAAAAGCATCATAATTATTCTTACAAACACAGAAATTAGTGAATGTAGTTAACCATTTATAGCAAACGAATAGACAAACATGTAGGTGGCACACGTTCACGTGAGCATGGAAAGTGTAAACAAACTTTAAAGCAGAGCAGAGAATTAGCGCTCCATTCATTCTGCACCCATATTACACCACAGTGTACGGGATGCTGATCAGAATAGTGTACGTGTAGTTTGCATTCAGTTCAGTGTATTCATTTATATTTAATACTAATACTAACAGTCATCTCAAAGTGCTTTTTACTTCTGACGAGAATACAAACTTGTATAGAAATAATGCAAAACTATTCCTACATCTTAGATTTAAAGTAAACATGAAGGCGGAGCATGAACTGTACCTCCTGGTCAGAGATATTGCCGTTGAGTCCTTCCGAGTCAGTGCCGTCCCAGGTGGCGATGTAGTTGTCAGTTAGAGCATCCCACACACTGCAGAACAACACAGACCCATGTCAAAATGCAAACCTGCTCAAGCAAATATCAAAAAGAAGTATAAAGACACAGTTTTTGCCCTCAGCTGTTGCCCTCAATAGATTTGTTTTTCTGGATGTAAAAAAAAAACGTGTACTCAGCCCTATGTTCAGCAGCCTGCAACTCAGTCAATATTTCATTGTGGTAGAGCTGAAGGCTGCAGAGGAACAGTGCACAATAGAAAAGAAGTACAGCTTACTACGTGTTAAACGGTATCCTCAGCAGAGATTTAGCTAAAGTTCCTCACATCATTGTACAAAGTGTTGTCCAACTCTCCAAGCGTCTGTCTGAGGCAGGGTGAAGTAAAAGCTGGGAGAGAAGTGTCCTTTGTGTCTGAGCGTGTGTGTGTGTGTGTGTGTGTGTGTGTGTGTGTGTGTGTGTGTGTGTGTGTGTGTGTGTGTGTGTGTGTGTGTGTGTGTGTGTGTGTCATTTGGAGGTTGGCTGAGGTCTGTTTCCCTGCTCCCAGTGGCACTGCCCCTGCCTGCTTGCACAGTGGACTCCATTGAGCTGGCAGCTTACCTCACCAGTCATGCCTGCATGTCATAGCTGCACAAACCAGGCCAAAGTTTCCACACACAGATAAGAAAAGAGTCAAAGAAAATCGTTTTCCGAAAAGTTAACAAAGCCCGATGGCACCACTCTGGATTTGTTGCCAATGCGATTCTAATTTGCGGCGTTTGATTATTACGATCAGTAACAGGTCTGGTCGCAGAGTTTGCCTTTCTATGTTAATGTGGCAGTACACTACAAAGTAGTATCAAGTGCACTGGTAGTGCTTTAAAACTAAAGAGCTTAAATCAGAATACAGGGGGGGAAACAGCTTAGAAGTGTCAACAGTGTACCACAATCACACTGTAGACACAGTGCACAGCTGCACTGAACACGTTACATGTTAAAGAAGTGTACACACAGTCAGTGTTTAGGCAACATGCTGTAACTAACACTGTAGTGTGACCTTCTCACCACATTTGAACTAACAAACTAATATATTGTTACAGGATACAGTGTATCCATGCTATATTGGTCAGTCTGTGTCCTGTGACATCACTGGTATGTCAAAATGTTACAAAAATCTCATTCTCACCTTCTGGGGGATGAGAAGGGTTGGCCTCCTTAATAAATAACTATGGGGTGCATTACTAGCTGCTCAAATCCAGATGGGATTACTGCATTTAGTACTGCACTAATATCACAGATGAATATGTGCCAAGGGCAGCGCTAGTAAGCAAACTTTCTTACTAATTCAGTCCAGCTATCTGACTGGTGGCTGTATCTTTATATAACTTTTATAACTGTATATAACACTTCAAGTGGTACCAGTCTTCTCATGTAATGCTTTTTCTACAGTGCATTTTCCTATAAATAAAAATAAATAAATAAAGCTAACGTAACCAGTCACAAGCCCATCAGAAACCAGAGCAGCACACGAACAGCACGTTCTGCATGTTTAACACATGGTTGGTCATCTGGCCTGCAGGGAGTGGACGTCCATGTTACGCGCTGTCCTGCTGTTTCCTGGCCAGCAGCCACACAACAGGAATCATTCTGTTTAATGTTCCAGCTCTCCATCAGCTTGACAGATTCTCTCATAACTGAGTTTCAGATCAGGCGACTGCAGGGATTACTCCAAAATGTGCCACAGAGGGTTTTCAACCAAGCTGCAGCTTTAGAGTGGTGATTAGTTTTGTTGGTGTGTGAGCTTCTCCTATTTGCTCCTGTATGACGTAACAAAACACAAACCTTCCACTTTCAGTAACACCAGTACCATCTGTTCAAGGGGACAAACTCTTCTGAGGAACATGAAACACTCGTGTCTGTCTGACTGCAGTGTACTGGTTTCCTTATTTGGGACATCTGTATATCAATCCACCCACTGCCCTCTGCTTTGTACTTACTCAGAGCTTTATTAACCAATAAAAGCTAATTTTTCTCACCAGAAATTTATCATTGCTCAAAGTCATATAATCCTTTCCAAAAAAGACTCTGCTGTCACACCTACAGTCAAGCTATATTTAGCATGATTCAGAGAACGCCTCAGAAGCTGCTAGCAAGAGGAGGAGGAGGCTCTGGCAGTCAGAGGAGAGGCAGAGACTGGGACAGAGCCAAAGCCAACTGAGGCGTACGACGCTGCACACTGAATAATTCAGCATGCAGCCTGACATGGTGGAGGTGGGGAGGGTGGGGTCACACTGCTGATTGACTGCATGTTTGGGGATGTTGTGGTCTGTGTGTGGAAATGTTTTGGCTTTTGTTCCAGGCTGCCAAGTCGTTTCAGCCTCCAGTGTATGTGTTGTGAATGGCACCAATGGCAGCACAATGAGCATACTGCTAACTGATTAACACGGAAGGCTGTTTGTGTTTTCTGTATATCCTTAGGAGACTAGGCATGTTTCTAAAAATGTTCTTTCATATACTTTCTACATCAACACGACTGTAGCAGAGATCCTGCAGGTTCACCAAAAGACAGACAATTTGAAGACAGACTAGAGATTCCTAACTTTTTCACTAAAACAGATGCTCTAAACCCTTGTAGACTCTATCTGCACTGACACAAACTGACTTCAACTCTACCCCTCTATCCCTGTTTTAAAGGGATTTTAGCTGAGTTGAGAATTGGTGCCTGAATTCAGCTCATATTGTTCTGGCTTCGTCATTGTTTACAGACTGAACAGTGTCACATCTTTTATGACCACAGCTAGCTATACTGCTGGTTTGAAAAAATAACAGATCACTCATACTTAGGCCTAAAAGACTGAAAGATTTCAATAAGTAAACCTTGCTTTAGCTACTGTGTCACTTACTCTTCATCTTGCAGTCGCTCCTCATCCTCCTGATTGTGTGACTGGTTGCGTATGGGCGCCAGGCCCTCCGTCTTGGTGTTGTAATTGTGGAAGCACACATTGAGCTTCTCGTCAAATTCATTTACCAGGTCCTCCATTGACTTGAAGCTCATCATCTCAGAGAAGTTTTCCAGTTCAGAGAACTCCTCACGGGTGATGGAGGCCAGGGGGACGGTGGTGGTGGTAGTGGTGGAGTAGGAGGAGTGGTTGACAAGGCTTTGGTCCATCTCATCCATCCTACAGGGCCGGAGGTCCTCAAACTCCTCATCTAAGCACACAAGAGGGGCTTCCATAGTGTCCCCTATCAAGATGATGTCTGAGTCCTGCAGGAAACAGAGTCATGCAGCATTTAATGAACTGTTTGCTGAATTTTGAAAGGCTTTTAAATTCAAGACATTTTAAGTTTAAGCGTCCTTAATAAGAATAGACCTGGTCAGTCACAGCACAAAGGTCTTCCATGATTTCCATCTGTCCCCATCTTCTTGATTAACCAGTATCCCAGAAGGATTTATCTGGACCAGCCTAAATCACGCCTGTCTGTCCTCATGTGGAATGGCACCAGCATGTCTAGACAAAGACCAGATAGAGGCAGATGTGCCAGAAGGGGATCAGGTCCCAGGGGGGCCCAAACCAGTTTGCTTTACTGGGAAACCAGTTAATTAACTACATCAACAAAGATGTAGCTGATGAGCTGTTCAATATTCTGGGACCTGAAATTATAGAATCATTTGTCAAAGTACGTGTACGTTATAATCATGCTATTTTTGTATTGGTCAAAGCTTTGCTTTATATGCACTCAGAAAATAGTTGCTAACTTAAAGAATTTTGATTACATGAAAATTTTCCACACAATTTTATTACATAGCTGCACTGTCAAATGTTTAATGGAGTCTGGTCAAATACAGCGGTATACATTCAGTTTATGCCACGCACATTTTCCTGGATGATGAATTATTTGAATTAACAAACAAGCACAAACCTTTGAGTCCATACATTTCAGCTCATTATTTTTAATGGCTGTTAAGAACAATCTTAACCACACTACAACCTTACCTAGACATAACCAGGTTGAGACAGCATACACAACCAAGTATACTATACTGCTATAGGAATGTACTACTATATACATACACTATAACCATCCATATAATATTTCATTCTGGTATCTTGGCCGTTTTTCTGTTAATTAACTAAACTTATTAACCATCAATGTATCATTTGTTAACAATAAATGTTACCAGAACACATTCTTCTCATTCAGAGGGACTGACTCATGTTCCAGTGGTTGTACAAAAACACCGGTGAGGATCATTTTGTAGCAACATCATACCGCTGTCACTCCAAACTTCAGAGCAGTATTTCAAAATGTTTTAGAAAATAAAGAAACCTGTTGATTAAATCTGACTAAAAGACAGGACACCGTGTTTCCAAATGTGAAGATGTTCTGTTGGTGATTGTTTTAATACAGTATTTACCCTATGTGGTTTATTTTTGCCTGTCAAATTAAGCTTAGCTTAGTATTCAGAAGAACAGAGAAAACATACAGGATGAAGTATGCTACATGTTCCCTCTGAGAAATTAGTTCTTAAATTCTTATGTTCAAAAGTTTATTCCATTAGTTTGTGGATTAGAAATTGTCTGGTGTCAAACTGGGTAACAAAATGTGGAAAAGATCGATTGAATGTATCTATTTAAATTGGTCGATTAATGTTACAGCTTACAATTCGTAGTAAAAATAAATAAAATAAATAAACGTCATACTTCAGTTAACTTGACTGAAGAGTAAAATCAGTAAAATCAAAAAATCTGAAACAATATTATGTTACACAAAACTAACAAAAAGAAAAATGCTCATAAAATGCATGACTTTGGTCCAGTTTGTCAAAAGAACCAGCAAAGCAAAAAGACACGTTGGTGGTGATGTTAAAGTGACGTCTACGCTAGTGCACGTGATTTAATTTGATAAAACCTAAGAGAGTGAAGAGTGCTGACCTGCACTCGCTCTTGGGAGGACAGTCAGTGCTGAAGTACATCTTTTCTGAGAAGTTGTGCTTTGCTCAGGCTGCCTGACGCAGTGTCAGATAGTAGTGAGGACTAATTTAGCTCCTTTGTGCTTTGCTGGACCGTAGCCTGGCGTAAATGGGTAAGTACAGAGGAGTCCATTTAAACACAAGCTTGTGCAAGCATCTTCCTTCTCATCACTGCACTCAGCAAAGTGCTGCAGCCGGATATCGTCTTTCAGAATCTCTCCCTTACTTTCTTACTCTCCTCACTGTGTAGATCGCTCACTTTGTTTGTTAGTAATCTTCCATTAATGGCCTTAACTCTTGTTTCAGTCCACACTGCATTAGAAGACAAACACGTACACATGTAACAGTGACTGACAACTTGTGTCTGTCAATAGGCCCAATTAACTGGATTTGGTGTCCCAAATAAGGAGCAGAGACATGGAAATTAGTGGCTGACTCAAACCTCGCCATGGGGACTCTTTGTAGGAGGAATTGATGAACTGCTGCTTGAAAATGTGGCAGGCTAAAAACAAAAATTGCAAATTAAATTTCTTAAGAGCATCCATCCCATCATGCAGTAGCCTTTCTGCTTACTGCTGGGTCAGTTTAATCAGCTGGATGTGGAATATTTTGTCATGGCACAGGAGAGGTGAGAGTTTACAGCATCCTTAACAATGGTGACAGTACAGAGATGGAGCGGTTAGAGATGTGCAGGTACGTGTGTGTTGGGATGCGTGTCTGTGTGTCAGCGTTTTTTGCATGTGACCTTCACACAGAGTGGTAGTGGTCTCAGGTGTGCATGCAATGTGCCAATTGCATGAACTCATCAGAGGTCATTTAATGCAGTGGAACCAAATCTCTAATTCCAACTGCTGAATCAGACGAATCAAAGAACAGCTCTCTTTTTTTTAAATCTAAAGAATAGTTTTATCCTGATTTTTCCCTCAGTTTATTTGAACATCTTTAAATGGTGTCATGTTAAGTGCTTTTAAAATTAATTGGCTTTTGTGTATTCATCAAATATGAAATGAAATGTCACATCATCCTCTAAAGCATATATAAAATCATATTAATGTAATTTTGTCCCACATAAATGGAACTGAAAAGGATTCCTTTTTAAATCAATATTGACTGCCATGACAGAAATGGAAATCAAGCAAGTGCATGTCATCAGCTCATCAGAGGGAGAGAAAAAAAAGAGGTAATGGGGGAGGGAGAGAAGAGAGGAAACCATGGTTACAAGGCAAGGATGGAAGCAAGATGCAAACAAGGGTCTGGAATAACTGGAAGGACGGACATCGGAATTAGAGTGCAGACACGAGGACAGATTACCTGTGGTTAGAGGAGCCGTTTTTGTCCTGGCTTGGTCTGTAGGCAGGATCTTCTCAGAGAAGAAGAACAGGCACCTCCCTTCACAGCAAAACCCAGAGATGAGCAGCAGCAGTCGGATTCATTCCAGAGTGAAAAAACCGAGCGAGAGGAGAAATCAGGGAGGTAAAGTGTGGTGTAAGCTTTGGTCTGTATCCCTTCCCTCACCCGTTAGCCCACAGACACCCTTATCTGTCCTCCTACAGCCCGTTGTTTTCCAATCAATAGGCAGCCAGTCCAGCTCATTCAGAGCCTGCGCACTGCCAGGTCCTGTGACGACATCAGCCCTCCCCACCCTCCCCATGCTTGCTTCCCTCACTAACCTCTCTTTGTCCCAGCCCCTTCCTGCCCTCCCTGCCTGCCCTGCATTAATTCCCTAATATTCATGAAGTAGGAAGGAGGGAAGGCAAGAGGTTTTGGTAGGAGATGATGTTTGTAGCGAGGTAGCCCACTGTGTACTCAGAGTGTGAGCAGCTTTTCCTTTGTTGTCTGCTTTGTCATTCTGCCATAGACCTGAACGCACTGAGAGGAAAATGTACATATATTTTTAACCTTAAAATTCTATATATATAGATATAGATATAAATATCTATATATATATATGAAAAACATCTATAAATAGCATATATTGTTTTTAAATGATGATGGAAATGATAAGTAAAATAGTAGTAGTAAGGTATGCTTAGTGACACATTATAACGTGATGTAACTGTGTCCATATGTGAGTGATGGAAATGTTCTAAATATAGAAAGAGAACATTTTAAATGTTGATGGAAATGCAAAGGAAAATGCAACAATAGATACAATTCATATACTGCAATATAAACCACTGACACAGTTTTCTCATGTATATTCTCACATATACAAGCCAGACTTATCTTTAGCCCCCTTTTGAGTTGTTCCAAAGTGAGACACAGAGTAAAGATTTTGGGGAAACAATCTGCCTAAATATGAACCTGTTAAAATATGATTTTATTTTAATAGCTCAGGTGTGTTTTATCAAGATTTCTGGATGTATTAAAAGGATGTTACACATATCTTTTTGGGTTTGTAAGTAAGTAAGCTCAGAAGTAAAGATGGGCAGAGGTTCTTCAGTCTGTAACTGCAGCTACAACATTGAATTCAAATTTTCAGAATAAGAAGAAGAGAAATGTGAACAGGATCTAGAAACCATTCTCTGAGTTCATTGAACAAAGACACTCAAAATAACCTTATTTTTTCCTTAAAAGGTGCATTTTCTCAAATTTGTAATTTTTTTCTGTAACACAGCACCTACTGAATATTCAGGGCCCAAGCACTGAGAGTGTGAAGGCCCTGTTATATCTTTTCCGTTGATTATTATTATTATTTCGGCAAATGAATTTTTGAGGGCCTAAACATGCTCCAAAACCCATAAAATTTTGCACACGCGTCAGGTCTGGTGGAAATTTAGATGGGCAGGGCAAAATGACTCAGTAGTGCCACTTAGAACACAGAAACAATTTAGGTCTGGGCTGGGTATGACGCACGTGTATGAAATTTGGTACACACATTTAACATGAGGAGACGCACAAAAAAGTCCATTATGGTCATGTCCTAAACCCAACAGGAAATCCGCCATTTTGAATTGAAGGTGTCATTTTGTACCGACTTTGCAATTTCCATGCCTTGTATTTTTGCAAACTCCTCTTAGGGATTTGATTGGATCAGCTTCATATTTGGTCAGTCTCAACCTCACACCTGGGCCATGTTACATTGAAAACTATCAGTTTTTGCCAAAGGGCGTGACCCCAGCAGCATGGCAAACATCGATGTCTCGCCGTGAAGAACAAAATTGTTATAACTCAAAGAAATCCAGTCTGATCACTACCAAACTTCACAGGCATGATGGCAGACCTGCCCTGAACAGATTCATATGCCCATTGTCAGGAATAGTCAGAGCGCCACCTAGTGAGAACAGGAAATGTCATGTCTTGTACTTTGATGTACATGCTCCTCACAGGTTGAGCCCATCCACCTAAAGGGTGGTGAAGGGTGGTATCAGTCCATCATGGTGCTTTTGTGTAGAAAATTGTGGCTTTAAATTGAATGGCGCACCCTGGTGGCAAGGCAAGTCGCCATGAAACAGGAAGTAGCTTTTGAGGGGTTGGGAAAGATCAAAAACTTTCTTGTTATTTGGTCATTCTTATGAAATATTGCAAAATGGCACCAAAGCGCCCCCTACAACATTTCAAAACACCAGCCCCTGCCCTGTGTTTCATCTATGAGTCTGAATCTTGGTAAGCTTATGTAAGATATCAAGAAAAAGTCTCTTGGAGCATTATCCATAGTCCAACAGGAAGTCAGCCATTGTCAATTGACAATGAAGGAACATTGTTCCTTCAAAAACTGGAAGATCATCTGAAATCAAGGATGCGTTGGACATTTTGGAGTCAATTTCTTCGGGCTATTGGTCAGAAACTGTTGAGAATTTTCCGGCTTCTGCTGTGAAATGCTTTACAAAATCTTCAAATTTGTTGACAAACTTCTGATTGATGTGTCCCATCAATGCCATCATGTGAGCATCATTAAAATTATTTTATCAAACTGCTTTAAAGAACTGAGTGTTTACTGTGGGTGTATAAATATTTACATATTGTTTTATTTTAATGTAGTTTCCACATAAAGAAGGGGAGCACATGTGCCAGTCCATCTCTGAAGAGGGTGATAATGCTATGGTGTCAGGATAAAATGTAAACTATTTAATAATATAAAAATGTTAAGATGCATGTCTATATTTAGGGCCCAAGCACTGAGAGTGCAAAGGCCCTAAACGTATCTGATTCGTTTATTATTATTATTATTATTATTATTATTTCGGCAAATGAATTGGCTTTTTGAGGGCCTAAACATGCTCCAAAACCCATAAAATTTTGCACACGCGTCAGGTCAGGTGAAAATTTACGTATTTTTACGTATCTAAAGACGTTTGTGATGTTAAATTGCAAAGCTTTTTATCGTTTCATGAAACGGTGTGGTCATGGTGGCACGTGGAGTTTCAGTCACTCACCAAAAAGGGCTAAACTGTTGTCACTTAAAAAGACAATGTCCAATCTGTCCCAAACTTCACAGGCATGATGAAAGTCGAGCTCGGAAATGTTTGCTATGCTATTTTTCAGCAATGGTTAGATCGCCACCTAGTGGGAAGAGTAAATGCAACGTAGACAAGTTTTGCTCGCATAAAATTCATCAGTGTGACACCAGATCGGACCAGCTCGGCGTGTCTTGACGTGCTGGAGTGCGAGGGCCCTCTCAATGCTGCTTGCAGCTTTTATTTCATTTTGTAGATGGTAACTATGGAACCCCGCAAGGGACATTGGAGAAAAAAAAATTGAGATTAACTTTTGCGAGATATCGCAATATAGTTACCAATGAATCTTAGTTTCCGTTGGTAACTACCATACAAATTAAAAAATATTAATGAATAATATCCCAGAACTGAAACTGGCTGCTTCAGCAGTCACGGGCAGAGGGGGGCGTTGTGTATGACGTCAATACATAGGAGGTGCTGCCCCTGCCTGCTCGCAGGCGTGCAGTGTAAAATCAGCATGCACACTGCAACAAGCCAACAAAAGCCTGCACACACCAGCTTCATTACTCCGCGTGAGCAGCTGCCTCTTCAAGCGAAAAAGAGAAAAAAAGAAGAAGAAAGGAGACGTGTCCTGTCAGAGGCCTCGCATTACTACAGCAACACAGCCCAGACTGGTTGCCATGGTTATACTGTTACAGCACTGGAAGAGGAATAGCTCCATAAGAAGGAAAGAATCCCCACTGAGCATTCATTCTATAAGG
>VURO01000931.1:2865-13028 GCA_015108175.1 Pelvicachromis taeniatus
AGCACAAGCTCAATCCTGGAAGGAGACAAAAATCCCTTTAGGGCTTCATCAGGAAGGGCATCTGGCAAAAACACATTTTTATACAGAGAGAGAGAGAAAGGGAGAGAGAGAGAGAGAGAGAGAGAGCGAGAGAGGCATAGAGGAGTGCCTGACATCCAAATTAGAGGAGGAGGAAATGGAAAGTTATTTAAATCTCTATCTCTGACAGATGCCACCCTGTATTTTGTGCTGTTTATATTACTCTCACTGCTTTCATCAGCCCTGTCCACCAATATTTAATGGTTGACAATTACAGGCAATTAATATAGAAGAGAATATAAAAGACCAATGCAGAGCTAATTGAAATTACTCTAAATCAGACTCCATCCAGCTGCTGTATTTACTGTTGTTTTCCTTTGTCTCACTGAAGGAAAGGAAACCTCTCTAAATCCTGCTTGCGTGTGGTCCTTCACTGGCATCCTGATCCTTAACAGCGAGGAAACTTGCTACAGACAGATAAAGTTTTCAGGAAATGGAGGGGTTGTTTTGAGTTGCACAATGAATTGATTTAGAAAAGTCGCCCCTCCTTGTTTCTCTTTCTAGTTGTGTTGGTTTGAGTTCAGTTGATTAAGAATCAGCGTAAAGAGTCTTAAACCAGTGCTGATACTGTAGTATTCCTCACATTAAAACAGGTACAACCACTACAGGTACAAATTAAACCCCGGTAACTCCTGCTGCTTCATCCTCTCTCTGCCTCCTCTTCTCCATCCTGCAGGGCTCGTTCATCGATGACTGCTGTAAGATATGTTGGTGTTACCCGTGTGTTTGGTGCCAGATGCATCGCGAGCTGAAGATCAGAGAAAGCCAGCAGCCCGCCACCTCGACTGCGATCACCACACAGCCCGTGCTGTAACCATTGTTGCTGTAGATCGAGTGCATATGTCTTTCTCAAAGCCACATGTTTCAATTCACTTCAGTTTTATCCGCATATATCAGTCATCTCAAAGCATTTTGACCTCAGCTGACTTTTGACAGCTGTAAACTAACCTGTAGTGTTTTATTAGCCTAGCTCACTGTCATTCATTGCTTAGAGAGCTCAGTGCACGTAACAAGTAATAAGAATGGTTATGCAGAGATCCAAATAGCAGTGTTAGCTCCGGGGATTATTATGAGAAGCTTTTTGTGAAGTGACGAGTTTGACCTGATCTCAGCATACATCACCACATTTATCACTTTACATCACATCCTGTGAATCTGTGGGACACGCCCAAAGACCTGTATAACCTCACCTCAATGACCTGAAAACTGCCACTGTGACAAAAAACCTGTGTTTAATAGTCAGAAAAGAGTGTAAAGACAGCGGATGCATGAGCGATGTGAGTAATATGCTTCATTTATAATGGTTCACATTTAAAACACCTTACAGCCCAACACTGCACTCTGCATCATTACATATGTTAGCACAGCTTCTACAGTTATCCAACTCTTGTTCTCTGTCCGAGCTGCATTAAAACTTCTATCATTGTTTGATTCTACTTTTAATTATGGGGACAGTGGAAACAATATACAAATCCTATTATTATGTAAATCTTTAGGCTCATATGTTGAACCGAGACTTAGTGTTGAAATTGGGCCGTTTTCTTATACTAAGATATCAGAAGGAGTCGGTGTATAGGAAAAAAACCCCCACAGTATTTAAACACCCAGCACCCAAATATTAGTATTCATTTAATAGCTCTCTTAAACATTTTAATTAAATAAAGTCTTTGGCAAAGATGAGTCTGCCTCTTTACACTTTTACCCTCTGTAAACATGATGTGATCATTTTGGGTCAAATACAACTGAAAAATGTAAAAATTAAAGGTTTATTCATTCAAATACTTAAAATCTAAGGAAACTGTGTTTATTTATAACTGAATGGAATAAAGTGAATTTCATTTGTCCAGAGCCCATTAAATGTAACTTTTTACACTGTCAAAGTTTACATGGAAATTTTTACTGTAATCAAATCACTTAAAGTAAGCATTTGCGACATTTTGACCTTTAGTCAGTAATTTTGAAGGAACGTCTTCAGCGGTGAAATGAGGGAAGAGTTTATAGGCAATGTGAGACACCCACTTACACAAACTCCTTACTCCTCTAACCTCTCTGTTGGAAACCCTTGACCAATTACAAATGCTAGTACACACCATGACCACCTTTCACAGGTAATCGTAGTGTGCTTTTTGATCTACAGAGCTGACAGGCCGTCGTACAGACATTACACAGACCCTTCATTGATATATTAAGTATAACAATAACTCTCCTGAAGGCTCAAGTCCCTTTTATATCCTGGTTCTGATGAATCCATTGTCTTGAGGGTCAAGACCAAGGAAATATTTGGCGCCCACTGAGATGATCTAAATCAAACTACATCCAGCTGTTATATTTAGACCTTGTTTCGACGGTATCACTGAGACAAAGAGAAAGCATCTCTAAATCCTGCTCTACTGCAGAAAAGGATAAACGGCTGCGAATGGATGGAACTGTATTTACATGAGTTTCACTGCTTTTACTACTGACACAGCCATTCATACTACACCACAGTATTAATATGATAGATAAATATTTAAACATTTTTTTCACAGTGGCTTTGAAAAGGAAAAAAAGAAAGAAAAGAAAAGATAAATCTTTATTTTGCACATTTCTATCAATTAAGCCCTAAAGAGTTGAGCGTCCAGCAACTACATCTGCATTTCTGTCTCAGGTGGAAAAACTGAGACTTAGTGTTGAAATTGGGCCTTCTTCTTCTACCAAGATATCCGAAGGATTCGGTGTGTAGTTTGTCAGTGAGTGTTTGTGGAGGGCCACGAATGCCAAAATTAAAAAACAACATTAAATAGTGATTTAGTTAAATTATATTAAACTTACATGTAAAAATGTTATCCACATTTTCTGGCCCACTTAAAGGCAAAGTGTTAAAAGTACTACAAAGTAGAAAATGTAAAAATATTTATTAAACTAAATGGAACACAGCAGAAAGCTAAAAATAGAAGATCTGGATTTATTATCACTCGTGTGATAAATGGATCTGTATTACTGCTGAAGATGTTTTTCCTGAGCTGTATTAAAACATTTTAATCCTTTAAACTAAATCAATGCTTCACGTTGAAAGGACATTTTGCTTGTGTTTTGTTCAGATGGAACTTTGCGACTTTTCTCTTTTGGGTTTTTTTTGCAGTTTCTCTGAGCACAGTCTGACCTTGGGATGAATTGTTTTGGGATGTTCACTCCTGGGAAAATCGTGACATTGTGTTAACACACATCTGAATGCTCCGCTATCGCTTTTATAGAGGCGTTCAAAACAGCCGAGTATCTAACAGCAGAAGACTGCATGAGCATAAACCCTCTGTTACAGTCCAAAGCACTATTGCCTGATCTTCTCTTTGTAGTGTGATGCTATGAAGTCCAAAATACAGCCAGGCTTCCTCTCAATACACCACTCAGAGCAGTCCATAGCAAGGTGGTTTTCATGAAATAATAGTAAGGATGCACTATGAACTTGACATAGTGCATGGTGTGGTTGGTAACTCTCACTTATAACTCTCGTTTTATTGGAAATGAACGTCTTTGGCCTTTTGGAGTTTCATCCGTTTTTATCTAAACTGGAATGAAAGCGTGTGTAAATGTTCGTCCTCCTCTGTCAGAGAGGTGGTTTCTTTGAAAACTGCACGTGAGCAGAGTCTTCAACCCACACCTGACCACACCCGTCACAATTTACAGTCATAGGTTGGACTTCCTCTCATTTTATTCATAACTCAGAGAAGCAGAGTAAAGGTAAGCAAAACTTTCTATACTAACGAACATCTTAAAGCAGGTAGCAGTCCTTGTGACCTTATGGTACAGTTTGCTATCATTTTTCCAGTGCGATGTTGTGAGCCACTCAAAGGAAAACTTGCAGCACACGGGACCAACACACACTTCATACTGCCTCGAGAAAAATAGCACAAAAAACTGGACTTTCATTATTATAACCACAGTATGTAGTTTATACTTACAAATGAATGAATCTTATAGGAATGTAAGGCTAGTTGGCATTAGACTATAAGTAGATTAATGTGAGCTAGGAAATGGTATCTTTAGTTTGTTAATTAAGATATTATTTCTAAGATCTCTGAAGTAGGTTCCTGATATGAAGGCTAGAATTAGATACATGGAATTTCCATCTATTGTCTTGTGTTCACACAAGTTCAATATTTTCTTTGTGTGTTGTGTTTCAGTATAAAGGGCATGGATGGATCTCTTTACATTGCGGTGTGCATTACATTGTAGAACTGGTGTGGATAAATTTGTTGTCATAAGCATCAAAGATTGTCCTCCATCAATCTCTAAAGTCTCTATTTTAAAGGGATGGTTGTGAAAGTTATTACATGTAATACAAAGTAATACAATTACAGTGTAACTGTTGGTAAAACACATGGAAATTTCCAGGGCAACTACACCAAGTGTTATCTAAATTAGTTTAAAAAAAAAAAATCAAGTCACTGTATTTCACCCTGCGTTTTCTGTTTCTTCATATCTTGTAGAGTTTTTTTCATGATTGGTTGAAATTGATTGGTTTGTTTTCATTTTACTGCGAGAGGTCCCGTGAATGTAGTCACAATAAAGGCATCTTATCTTATCTTAGCAAGGCTGTGTGCCATGAAGCAAGGCCAACCAGAATATCTTTCATTTACACCTTTACTTCTCAATGCATCTACAGTCAGGCTATGTGAGCACACAAAGTTATCAACTGGATACATTAATATGTCCCAAACATGACATTTAAAAGCACAAAAGAGGCAGAAAGTTACACACCTGTCACATGTAAAGCAGCTGCCTGAGTATCTATTGCAACAAAGCTGTCACGACTAACGGACCGGACTCAGGCGCAGACTGCAGGTCACAAACGGAGTTCGCTTTATTAAACACCAGGTGTAATATTTACAAAGTGGGGGGAATCAAAGAGGGGCTCCAAGGATCCACGGGTTCGGGGGGGAAGGAAAAGGTGTTCCACACTCGCTCGTTGCCAAAAACATCTGTCGCTCCGCTCCTCGTCACGCACAGGTGCTCACACACAGTCATCCCGGGAAGCAAGATTACAGGAGGAATCTGGGAATCAACAAACAGGAGAAAGAGGGAAATCACTACTAGGGTAATCTTTGGGCTACAAAAATCTAAAACACTGGTTTCTACACTAACGTGTTCAATGAATAGTCCAGCGACGAGGAGCTCAGAGCCACTGCCTTAAGTAGTAGCTCTGAATATGCTGAATCGGAGCATGATCAGGAGCAGGTGTGCGGGTCGACAGCTGAAGCTCGTAATGAGCTCCCTCTAGGCAGGGTGATGCGAGAGAGAGAGAGAGAGAGAGAGAGACAAAAACAAAAACACATGTAGCCCTGTGGGGACGGCCAGGTGGACACAGGGACCATGACAAAAGCTCTGCATAATAGTCCTAGAAAGATGAATCTGCTCATCTGGACATAGCATTTTATGGACAGTAGCATTAAAAACACTGTGTGTGCAGTTGAAGACCTTTGATCAGTAAGACTAGAAAAGGCTTGTAAACATAATGTAGGTTAGGGGAAAATAATCGCATGAAAAGGAATTATGGGAGAGCAGAAAAACAAGGAAACACAGCATGAGGGAGAACATAGCAAAGAGCAAGGAAACTAAAATAACACAAGGAAGATAAGTTACACACATGATTCAGGGAAGAATAAACACCAAAATAAAACAGGAAGGAACAGAACATGGGAACAGAAATGCAGACTCGACACAAAGACAGAATGGTAAATGGACACGGAGACACAGGGTGGGGCACGAATAACCAGGGATTCATGAACCCGGCTGAAAACCTGAAATGCTGCTACAAAAAGTATGACACAGACACAAAGGAAACACACTAAGAAAAGCTTTAGGTCCCAGACGCACAAAAGAGAACTGAATAACCAATACAGAGTCATAGAAGAAATAACTGATACTCACAACATCCCAGGAGCCAGACTTTAACTTTTTGAAGTGGTCTTGAACAAACAATAAAAGTCTTTCCTTTGGGGATTGTCTGGTTTTTCACACATATTTAGTCCAGTCCTTGTACCTCACCATTTTCAGAGGAGTGTTTTTGTTTTGCCACTTAACACTCACCTATTACTCATAAAAAGGCACCTAACTCAACAGAGAACCCAGTGACATGACTGCACACAACAGACAACTTAACAATGAACCAATTTTCAATTGTATTTTTTGTCACTATGCTACTAGCAGACTGTCACAAAAACACAATTTCTTCACACACACACAGAAAAAATCCAATTTCTTTAGCTGAAACTATAAAACAATGCCAAATGTAATACAGTTGGACAGGAGTAGAAACAGTATCTTTGCACCAACAAGGAGATTCTAAAGAGTGATTAGTTTAAAACAGACAATTTGAGAAAACAGTACATGTAGAGAAGGAAACAGAAACAGTTTGAATCAGGTTTCCTTCGGGTTGCTACAGTTGATGTTGGGTTAGGACATCTTTGTTTCACAGCACTGCAGCATATGCAATTAAGTTATAAGCAGTGACTCATGGACAACATAGCCATTCATATTACTTGAATCTCTCCCTAATGTCCATCTTTTTTTCCCCAACACTTCCTCCATCTGTTTGTCACTCTGTCAGGACTGCTGCCCCTCCTCCTGCACTTCTCCACAGCTGATGCTAGCAGTCGCAGCCTCCTGACAGTGAGGGCTTGATACTAGTTGTTACTGCTGCTACTACTGGTGACAGTGCGGCTGCAGTCCCAACAGCTAACATGTCGATTAATTTCCTTTTGCTTTTTTTGGTCCATCTTTATCAACCACACTAAACTCTGTTCCACAGTGCCCGAGTGCACAGGGAAGGTATGGGTGGGGCCGGATGCATTAAGAGATTTGACTCCACACTGAAAAAAATAATCAGTGGGATTAAATGGTTACAAATTTATAGAAACCACTTGTTTACCAGATATAAACTGGTTATTTAAAATTTTAAGTTTTTTTTTTGTTAATTGTATTTGACTACTATGTGTTATATTGACAAGATTTTATGCTTTTTTTTAAAATAAGATTTTTTTTATTTTATAACAAATTGCTTACATACATATATAGACATACACATATATATTAAATGTAGTGTCCAAAAAATAAAACAAAATTAAGGTTGATCTTACATTTTCTTTCCAATCACATTTTTGAACAATGAACTGTTTTTTTTTGTTTTTTTTAAATACTACACATTTGTAGTGCTGGACTTTCAATTCAGGCTTCCAAAATATACACAAGTCTTCTTTTTACAGTGCATCTCTTGAAAAACATTCCTCAAAATTATCTGCTGGATCCTGAATTAAACATTGTAGAGTTGACATCACACTTATGTAAATGTAAGAGCCATAAGGCATGAAGGTAACAGGAGTGTAATTATTAAAATGTCACAAAGAAGAGCCTTAAAATGCCTTTTTAACCCACAGGCACAAAACCAAGAGAACTAAAATGATTAGAATTGGATTGCTTCTATCGCTAAACATCACAATAACTAATACTAGACCATGCAATCTGTTTTTAGTAGTGCACTTTGGAAAAAAAAAATTGCAAACACACAAATGAAGGCACCATTTCCAGTGAGAGGAATGGACATTCAAAGTTTGGTAAACTGTTCAGTTGTACAGTCTGCTCCTGAGTACCTGGGCCTTCTGTAAGCTCCATAACCAGTTTCGGGAATACCTCAAAGGTTACTTCAGTTACGGTGGGTAGGTTAGGTTCAAAGTGTACATTAGTCCAAACAGCATAGCAGCTGCTAGGGAATAGTTATCCAAATCCTGCAAGAATCTCTGGCCTTCAAGGACTATCCCGTTGTCCTCAGAGATGCCACTGGCATCTCTTGACTTTATGATGTAGATTCCCACGGTTGTTTCCTCAGTAGATTGTTAGATAATGGCTTCATCTGTGGCCTGGAAAATGCAGATTTCCAAAATTAAATTCAACATAACACTGGTCAAAGAACATTATACAAAATTTCATTTTAATCTGTGTAGCTAGTCCAAAAATTTTTAACATTTATTGAGAAGCACATTAGGTGAATGAAACTTGATTTATGTAGCATAAAGCCTGTGATTAGATATGTAATCAATACTAATCTGAGTCGTCAGAATGCTCAAAAAGGTAACATCTCTGAAGTGAAATCTCCATGCAAAGAAGAAGAATACTGTCAGAGCATGGAGACGTGTTCAACTATGAACTCAACACGTGCTCCCAATACATGTAAAAGAAAACAAAGTCAAACACCTCAACATGAGATTTTCTCTAACTCACATAGACAAGTCTGTTTATCTCTTTCTCCCCTGGTTAAGGTGACATTCAACCCATTTATTAGTCTAACAATTATTAGTAGATAACTGGGTTTTGCCATGGTTTGGAAAGGACACTGATTAAAACAGTATTTGTACAAAGTAATGACTGACACAAAACAAGCTTGTCGATTGAATCAGGTTTTTGTTGATGCTGTTTATGCTCATTTTTTCATAACATAATAATCCTGGAGACACTTGCATCTGCACTGTGCTAAACTGTGCTAAATTCTGATGCATATCCTGGATCTACGCTGGTCAAGTATTTCACAAATATTTTTTATTATCTTCAAGGCCATACAGTATTGTGTCAAATAAATAAGGTGGACGTATTTAATATTTATTAAATTATACAAAACAAGATTTCATAGCTAAATAGTCTAATCATTTTCAGTTGGGGTCTGGGAGCCACAGTGGGTTTGTTTGAAAATTAGAATGAGAAAAAAAAAAAAGTTAACCGAGTCGACAGTGTCTCAGCATTTTTTGTCTAAATCAATCTGATATTTAAAAATGAAAAACAAGTCAGGCTCTAACCTTGAACTGTAAACTGAAACAAAATCTTTGCTTTGAGGTGTTGTGGAGAACAACATGAGCGCAGGGGGCTTAGTTGGATGCTGTGGTCAAGTGTGACACCTAGTGGCCAGGTACAAGAAGTACATCCTAACGTTGGTAAATCTTAAAATATGAGACTCAAGTCTTCTCTAGTAAAGAGAAGGTAAAAAGGTAGCTTCAGGTCAGTTTCTGCCATCTCCTACTTTTTCTAAAAGTTGTTAATCAGACAGTTATGTCTGTGAAGGTTCTCAGTCATCCAGGTCATCGTAAGCTAAGGAGCATGGAAACAAGAGCGTCTGGATTTCATTAAGTTGCTTGAAGACGTTTCACCTCTCATCCGAGAAGCTTCTTCAGTTCTAAGGTCAAATGGTGGAGAGTCCCAGATTTAAGCCCTATGGGAGTGACCCCCAAGAGGGACATGGACCCCTGTTGATCCTCCACCTAATCACACGAGACAAGAACTGAAGGAGCTTCTCGGATGAGAGGTGACACATCTTCAAGCAACTTAAAGAAGTCCAGAGGCTCTTCTTTCCAAACTCCTTAGACTCATCAGACAGACATGTGCAAGTGTATGACCTTTTGACTTAGCAAGACATTTAAGCTTCATGTTGTTAAAAAATAGTCTCTCCTTTAGACTAGAATGTTGGAAATTTGAGCAAAAGTTAAACTAGAATCCAACTAATAATGGATTTCTTTTCTTTAAAAAAGCCATTTATATTAGCCAATAATCATTCAATTTTATTCATACAGAACCAAATCACAATAGCATTCACCTCAAACTTCTATATATTATAAGGTAATTATATATTACATTACAATAATTCAGAGAATACCCCAACAATCAGTTATCAGATGATATCAGATGAATACATTTATTCAACAGATTCAGTGCATTTTAAACATGGTGCCTTATTTGACTTTTTATTTGACGTTTAGGGTGAAAATACTTACACGCAGATCCCTCGGTTGAGTAAGGCTCTTGAAGGTTAGAGAGGGGATGTTCTGTACTTTGCTCACTCATCTGTCCATGGAATCTCTGTCTCACAGAAGTCCTTCACTGGGTTACACACTGCAGATCTGATGGAGTCCATTAGATATTTGTGTTTAACAAGCAGCTGAACAGGTGTACCTGTTCTACACTGACACACTATGCTCCACACTATGTTTTTGTTAAGTATGTCTATTCACTGTAGACATTACATATACCTTCTCAAAAGCGAAGTGTTCAAATAATGTGTGTGCTTT
>VURO01000932.1:0-17857 GCA_015108175.1 Pelvicachromis taeniatus
GTACCATTGAGGTCAAAGTTACAGTGCTCAAAGCACTTTCCTCTCACCTTGAATGGAGTTACTGTATGAGCGGCGGGAGGGCATGCTCTTTTTTATGAACACTGTATCCACACTGTGGATTTATTTCAGCTGCACCTGGTCTTTAACAACTTATAACAGGTCATTGCTCTCTGGGTTGGGAACACCCGGCAGTGCAGGTGCATAGCCAGTGGCTGTACTCAACACATGCATGTGAAATATTAAATTGAGCCATTTGTCCCTCTTCTTTAACATTTACAGATGCATATGTAATGATGTTAGAGAATAATGAAGAGGAATTCTCACCCACTGAACAGGTGAACTTCATGAGGAGCACTCTGAGAGTTTGGAGAGGCTACCCTTGTCAAAATACACAGCTCCCCACTGACAATGAGTAGAAACACACCTTCTATGTTTGTATGTATAAGTATGTTC
This sequence comes from Pelvicachromis taeniatus, assembly GCA_015108175.1. NCBI lineage: Eukaryota > Metazoa > Chordata > Actinopteri > Cichliformes > Cichlidae > Pelvicachromis > Pelvicachromis taeniatus. The sequence continues at coordinate 454 of VURO01000932.1, forward strand.
CTAATGAGTCCACTTCCAGAAGAATTTAAGTATAAATTATAATTTGGTAGAGAAGATATGGACACCCATGTGGGTGTGTTGAGAAGATAAGAACAGAACCTTTGCCCAAAGCAGACAGTGCTGAATGCATTGTCATGTCTCGAATATATAATATAAACAAAAACCTCCTTAAGTTAAGCATACCCATACTTTTTTTGCTGACACAAAGGTTTTTATATTGACGTTGTCCACATACCTGAGGAACCAGGAGATGCGCACCGATATTATCCAAATAACTGGACATCCACTGGAGCACAGCTTCCAAAATATAATCCAAGATATCCAACTGTGCAAAAAATAAAAAATAAAAATCCACCAAACACAGATTTCATTTTCGAAATCAGAACATAACATTAACCATCTATGAAAATGTCAGCACTTGACCACGCGTGTATCCCAAATATCCCAAGAGACTTGTCCAGCAGCTGAATCTGTGGCAGGAGTAGAAACTCATCCCAGACTGAAGTCAGTATTTCCTTATAACACATGAAAAGATCCATAGCTGGAGTTTTCAATCCATCAGCTGCTGTCATCGTGACCAGATTTAAACAAAAAAACAAACACAATAATAATAATGACTTCTCCACGTTTGTCAGTGTCGCGATTAATCCCGTTAATGCGTCCAAAGAGCCCCAGCATTAAACGATTTACGCCCAGGCAAATCCAGCAAAGCAATGAGAACGACTATTTCCGAAGATGCTGATTCCTCCTTATGGTCCAGCGCAATGATGGTCTCTGCGGCAGCTGCAGCCAGAGTCTCTGCTGATACGACGCGCACTCGTCAAGAGCCGCAGCTTCACTGAGCCATAGTTTGAGCGGAGCGCAGCACATGCTGCTTTCACCAAACGTAGTTGCGCAAGGCATGACGGTAAGTGGAGTTAACTGGAATAGGAAAACAGCAGCAGGTTTAAACCTTAAAAATTATTTTTAAAGACAAAAAAAAACGGAGCGCAATGAAATGATATCACAGGTTATCCTTAAAATAATGATAGTAAAGTAAACCTAAAATTACTTTTTAAAACAGTTAAAGGCACAAGAAATTAGATCATTTTCTCATTATTATTATTATTATTATTAGTAGTAGTAGTAGTAGTAGTAGCAGTAGTATTATTAGTATTATTATTCTCTAAATTTCAGTAAAGCTGTCATGGATATCAGCTGTTACAATCTCTGTTGCAATCGTTCATCACCTGTCAGTTTCATTCCAGGTTGCGTGTGAGCAGTGTGTGTGAGTAATAATGATCATCTGTAGCTGTGCAGAGATACAGAGACGTCGGTGCCTTGAATCACCTTCCCATGAATGAATCTCTTGTCTTTCTTACCTCACTTTCATGTCCTAACCACCTCCAGGCTTGCTTGTATTGCCGGGATCACGCTCTCAAACTTCAAAACAAGGACTGGATTCACAGGAATGGCGCACATCAAAATCAGAATGAAGAGAAGTTGGACATTTCTTCTCACTCACTGTGGACTGTGGAGGCAAAGCTTGTATGGATGTTTGCTTTTATTTGTGATTTTGTTGTGTATTAGACCGGGTGTTTGTTTTTTGTTTTTTACTTCATCATATTTAAAAAGTATTCTGATGAAGCATTTATGACTAAAACGCAGCAGAGAGGATATAAGTGGCAACAAAGCTGGGAAAGGGGGTAAGCTGGTAAACTCTGAGCTAAACGAAAGATTCTTACTAAAAAAAAAAAAAACATGAATAAATAAAAAAGTATATTCACATAGAAGTTATATGAGGCTGTTTTTATTTTTCCTTCCTCATACATCACTCCTACTCACACAGGAGTTGGCAAAGCTCCATTCCAGTTTTTACTTCGCCCTTTTGGCTGCGATCCAGTGCAGTCCAGGAGTACCTGAATTGCACGCGATTCTGTCAATTGCAGGTACTTGATGGCTTTCTTGTGTGCAGGGGTTGAAAAGTTGCTGGAGGTTTGCGCACACAGCATTGCGTGACTAGCGCTGGGGACGAAAACACAAAGACATTGTTTTCAGTGATCAAACCCCCTTTATAGTAACTCAACAGCATTCCTGTCTCACATTCCTAAGCCACCGCTGCTGTGTGAAGGGTTTTTTCCCCCTTTCCTTTAAAAAAAGAAAGAAAGAAAGAAAGAAAGAAAGAAAGAAAGAAAGAAAGAAAGAAAGAAAGAAAGAAAGAAAGAAAAAGAGGGTTGCACTTTTTAAAATCTGGTTCACTGTGTTGACTTTATCCACAAGTTTTCTCGTAGCTCATTAATCATTAATCAAGACTGAATTAAAGTATTAGTTGAGGCAATTATCTGGCATGGGGTAATTAAGAGGTGTTTATCCCTTATCCAAAACAATGTGATGAATGTAAACACAGTGTGCCAGCTTTCATGTTAAGCCAGCAGCCAGCTGAACAGCAGTATCAAATCAAATGAAAATGCATTGCTTCTCAGTGTATCTATCCGCTTAAAGCATGGGCGGGTGGGATTTCCAGGTTGTTTGTGCAACTGCCTGCGAATGTGTTTATGCTCACTTGCGTGCATCCTCCTACACCGAGTCTACACTCACGCCAGAATGTGTCTGTAGGTATGCACTATTGTGCACACAAATGTTTTCCAGATTGGTGTGACAAGGATAATCATATCCAGGGAGCACAAACCCATGCTGAATGCTTCTCACACAGATAGGAGGAAGAAGGAGGAATGCATTAAAGAATCCCAGGGAAACGAGACAGACAGTCGTGCAAGTGTAAAACTTATGATATGTGGAAATCTACTAGCAAAGGAGCCAAGCGAGGCCCCCATCACCTCGAGTAAGCGAAACAAATCTAATATTTACTGAAAGCGATGACCCTCATGACCTTCTGCTTTCAACATAGAAAACATAGAGACGAGGACAATTGAGTCAGTCATATCTCCAGTGTGTGCTTTGAGAGTGATTAAGACTAGAGCACATTCATTACTGGCCCAGCTCAGACAGAGAGGGGCTTCAGAGCAGAGCCCTTGTGTTGGACTGTTTGGATGTCCTATCCCCTTGTATCTCTTTGACTACTTCCAACACAAGGCTCTATTCAACCAGACTGGGAACAAATGTTTCCTTATGTGACCCTGAGTGCACAAGCTTCAGCAGGATATAGAGAAGAGCCTATGAGACTGAAAGAGAGACATGAGTGGAGGCCATACCTCTGTTCTTATAGAAAGATATGAGCTGGATCACAGGTGGGGACAGGGGGAAGGTTGGTAATGACCTTACAGAAATAACAGGATAAATGACACAAGGACACATATTTCCCAATAACTGCATGCTCTTTCTTTGGTATGGCCCCAACCACAAAATTGCTAGCTTGCTTTGGTTTCCCTTCTTTATTTTCTCACTTTCCCACTTCTCATGAGAGTTATTACTTCTACATCCGTCTGGGAATTAATTGGGTAAATATCAGCCAGGAAACATGAGGTTAGATTCCATGTTGGCAGCTCATGTAATTTCACATACAGCCAACATGCAGATTTCCGTCTGTTTTTTTGGCACTCCTGTGGGAATGGGCAAAGTGTAGCAAAACAGAGGTCAAGGCAAGGTTTCACACTGAAGCGGGTGAAAATTTCTCAAGTGAAACTAAAAATGGCTTTCACCAGTTTTACATAATAAGACATAATGTGGCGTGTACCTCTTTTCTATAGAATTACCCAGGATAAAGAGCTAATCCTCTTGTGCTATGAGACTGATAGAGCTGGATTCCTTCCAGCACCTTAGGGAGTCAGATCTATGGAAAAGAGAGCCTTTCAAAGAAAACCATGTAATCAATGGCACAATCCCCCTCAAACCCGCTCATTCGATTGATGCTAACCGTAAAGATTTTGGTAAATCAGTTTGCTCAAGCCTTTCCCATCTCATCCTGCATTAAGATGTCAAACTGTAACTGGAGTTCCAATGTTTACCCAACCAAGTTTTCTCACTTGAGGAGAAATTAAATGAACTTTTGGCCTGGACTAGGCGTATAGAACCACTGACATGTAGCCTATATGACTCATTCACTCTTACACTGGGCACAGGGGGAATTTATTCGGAGAAACACACCCTTGCTGGAGCTGTAGCGTAGTTTGACCATTGCAGGTGTCTTGGTTTATTGGGCTTCTATGTCAAAGAGCAAACCTTAGTCTATAAAAACCAAAATTTAAAGCTCTAATTATGAACACACTAAGCAACAATGAGCGTGCAGCTGCATACCTACGCATGCATTTCAAGGGGCACGAGTTTTGTCTTGGTGACTCTACAAAGAGGCCACATTAAGTTTAAAATTTTTAATAGGAAAAAATGAAGGTGAGGCCAATATTGCTCAAATAGGGGAAATACTATGAGGAGGTTTATACTTGTAGTTGGAGAATACGCATATGAAGCTTTATTTATATATATATATTTTTCATTTGGATGCTTTTCTAAACATATGTGTGTGTGAGTGGGGTGGGGGGGGTAAATTTTGGTGGCAAGCAGCGTGTAGGCAGCTGGGAGTGTGGCAGGGCTATGCGTGACTAGGAGAAATACACCTGTCTCTGTGCTCAGGTATGGAGGGGGAGTCAGCAAGCAGGGGCCTGCCAGGTGAACAATGCTCCCTATTGTACCTTGCGCTTTGACTGCTGATACTCGCAGGAGAGGAAGCCCTGATCCCACTGTGTGCGTAGCGCGCTTGCCCGTCTCTCCCTCCCTGCTCACACAATACACAGTCAAATTATTTATAGTACACATATTGCGCTGACCGCAGGCGCCCTGAGCTAAATCCCAATAACTTTGCCTTTTACACGCAAGTTGCCAATCAGAGCAGTGACTGACAGATTTTTGTTTTTTCATCCAAAGAGTTGAAATGGTGGATTTTGTAAAAGCTGTAATTGTGTTGAGGATATTTTATATGTGCAATATTATGAAGGGAAATATAATAGAATAAATGGAAAAAATTGAATATGTCTTAATAGGTGTGAATATTATTCGTACAGAGATTATTCATAGGTGTCACTTTATAATTGAGAGCACACAATTTGCACACATGACATGACTGTTGATAGTAATCTAGTATCACTTCTTCACCAACCCATGTTTATCCAGCCTTTTTTATTCTCATCGCAGATAAGGCAATTTTGAGATGGAGAGACATGCAGATACTGTAGATTGGAGATTGAGAGAGACCCCCAGAGAAAGTAAACGGGAGGTCGCCCATTGGCGAATTACTGACACTCTCTGTGCTTTCAGCAACAAAAGCTGTCTCTCATTTTGTCGTGATTTGTTGGGCAATTATAGAGAGAAAAAAAATGAACAGGGTAACTATGGGGAGGGTCTGGAATGTGTGGGAATGCTAAACATCTGCTTTCAGAAGTTTTAACTCTGGGTTGAGCTTGGACACTCGCAAGTAAATATCTCTGCCAAACAGAAACTCCAGCTGTTCCACAGATGGCATCAGTTATTTTGTCCCTTTTGGTGTAAAAAAAAGACAAAACGGGTTTGCCTTAAAATGATCTAAGCACCTTTGATCTTCCTTAACCTTTTCCATTATGTGCCAAGGAGAGCTGCATTGTAAATGCCACCACTTATCTATTCCTGTTAAATTCCTTGACTTGTGTCGATGTGTGCTTGTGGGCATGTATAACACCAACACTATCTCATGTGAGTGTGTGTGAGTGTGTGTGCTCACTGACTAATGAAATACAGTCTTCATAAAGGTAGTATTGTTAAGTTGCGTGCGAAGCTCATGCTTTAGGCTTTGGGTCCCCGCCCACCCCTGTAAACCACGGCCTTTTTTTCCTCTCCTTTTTTGCCTTCTACACCTTCCCCTTTCTCTTTGTTACAGGTAAACATTTGATGTCCGCACGCAATCCCCGGAGAGTCTCCTCCCCTTGTTCTTTCCTCAGCTCCAAAGCTTACTCACGCTCTCTTTTACACACACTTACCACACACCTCTCATTCTCGGTCTCTCGCTCATGCACCCTCTGACACGCTACCTTTCCCTCCCCATTCTTCTGAAATTCCTCTCCACACTGACTCAGCACCTGTTTCCTATAGAGGACATGAAGTTTCTTTCTGTTGCTGGAGAAACTGGTTGAATATCTGATTGACTCTAAAACAATCAGTTTTACAAACACTTTACACACACGTTTTCTGTTACTTAACTTTCATCTCCTTTGTCTGTGTTGTCCTTCCTGTTTGCTGAGTCCATTTATATTAATTTTTTTTAACCAGTTTGTCTTGCAATATTGTTTTTCATTGCATGAAGTTAAAGTTATGGACAAAACCAACAAGACCTATTTCAGTAAATTTGCTTTTTTAATTCAAGTTAATGTTGCCAGAATTAAAACTAGAATTCATCCTGGAATCACACCAGCTGCAACATCAACAAAGTCTCAGATATCGGAGACCAATAAACTCAGGGTTGGTGTGTTGAAGTTTCCTTGGGCAAGACACCAAACGCCAAGATCCTCCCAAGAGTAGGCTAGGTTCTGCCTCCAGCTTTCAAGATCTTATCTAAGGTTAGATAGTAATATACAAGTACTTAATATTTAATATTTGATTGTCAACTACATACATGTAACATCCCATGACTGCCTTTTTAAGAGTTGGCACCAAATGCTAAAGCTTGCCTGCCAGATTACGCAAAACTGCTTTTCTGCTAGTTTCCACGATAGTCGGTGCTCCAAGAACCACATTTTGTTACAGACTCATAAGATGAAAAACATGCCCGCCATGCTGTCGCTTCTAGTAATATCGATACCAACAAAATGACCTATGGCGCCCTAGAAAATAATCTGTATTGGTGGGGGTACACCCTGGATACATTTCCAGAAATACATAACCAGAGGCTCTCACATTCACATCTATTGGCTGTTTAGATTAACCTAAAAAGTGTGTACGGTCAGTGAAGGGAAAATGAAAACACAGCCCAGAGCCTGCTTTCTGTGAGGTGACAATGCTACTGAGCACCACCATCATGATATGATCCAACAATCCAGAATATGAGAAAAGGAATAAAATGAATTCCTCACTGATTTAAATGAGTAAAAAAACACAAAAAAAAAACAATTTAATCTCTTTCAACTTGTGTAAACTTCAATTTTTGTTTCAGGTGTCGTACAGGGTTTTGGTAGAGCTTTAACTGAGATTCAAAAATATGTGTGAATAACTTCCAAAATATTTATTGGTGTGTGTGTGAATGATTATGATCTAACGCTTAAACTCCTGGGGAAGGTAATAAAACAAGTCCAAATCTGGTCTGCAGACTCAAGCTCTAGTACCACTGCCAACCTCAGTCACGCACTTCCTTTGAGCTGCACTTCACCACAAACTGTGAAGCTATGAAAAGTCCTGTCGGGTTCCGTTACACGAAGATCCATGATTAATGATTAATGACCGTCGTGGCTAAGCAGGGGAAAACCAAAACCTCTGTGCCAATGTCAGCAGCATCGAATAGAGCTGAAATCACTGAAAATGAATGCAACAGTAAAGGAGAATCGTTTTATCATGTCAAGGACACACACACACACAATGCAAAACCCACCCAAACGTGCATGTCTGTACACATACTCACATGCTGCGTATTAACAAACCCAAAAGTGCTTGCAAAGTTAACACATGAGAGACAAATGCATACACATATCGCTGTTCTCCCGTATGCTTAGATCACATATGAACAAAGATTTAGGATTCTCCCAGTTTACTTGATAAATAAAATAAATTTGTCCTGCCTCCATCCATCAGTTTTTTTCCTCATCCAATTGAGCATCGCAGGTGAGCTGAAGCTTATCCCAGCTGTCGTGGCAGTAAAAGGGTGCACTCTGGACCACACAACCAGTCACACTGACGCCTATGTTCAATTTAGAATGACAAGTTAAATAACCCCATGCATGGCTATGGGAGGAAGCAAACATATCCAGAGAGAAGCCACAAGCTTCACACAGACCAGTCACAGACAACTGGTGAATTTGATCCCAGGACAATCATGCTGTGAGGGAACAGCGCTAACCGTAGCACCACCTTACTGCCCGGTGCGTCCTCGTCTGCTCTTTTTTTACTTGGGAAAGTCAAGCTGTCAGAGAGGAAAAGACAGTCCCATGCAGCCACAAAAGAAATTATTTCAATCCCTTCATTGTTGTCTCCTGTGACAATTGTGCCTGCTGCTCTGTTTCATCAGGGGCTTTTGGCTCCCTCCAACCAGCCCAATAAGTAGCCCTGCAGAGGTGAAGTGTATTATGGAAATACAAACAGTTACTGTACCAGCTTGAGCAGCCCCCACGGGTAGCGTACCACAAGGCTATGTTAAATGAATATTAGATTTGTTGTGCCTACAACAAGTTACCTATTGTTGTTCTGGCCTTTCTGCTGCTCTGGAAAAGCCATTCAAACAAGATAATCTGTCTGCATCTCGTCAATGCAGCTCACTGTTTCACCGGGCTTGGACGAAATGCTGACACAAAGGGGCTGTTTGATAGGGAATATGAAGCAATTGGTGCGGGGGACTAAATAGATATTTCTTACAGCCACTGCTGTTTATCACTGGACCACTGAAAACGGGCACAAGCGCTCTAAATCAAAATATCAGAAATTCTCAGTTTCTCACAGAGTTTTAAAATCCAACACCTTTCCTGTAACTTAAACTGTGTCATATTTTTTGCCATCTGAGTCTATTGTTTCATGTTCAGTTTATTTCTGTCTCTCTCTCTCTGCTGTCATTACAAACAATTGCTTTTGTCCCCATCCTGGATAGGTGTGATGGTTGGGTCGGAGCTGTGAAAGGGTTGTATTGTCCTTCTTCACACCCCAAGGTGTGCTTGGAGAGAGACCAACAAAGTGGTAGCTAAACAGTGAAACAAGTTTTCTCTGTAAATTTGTACCACATGGATCCTCAAGGAACCACTGTTCCCTTTCATTGCCCACATCATGTGGGAAATATTTCAGTATGTATCCATAAAATTAGCCAATAATACAAACCGCGCTTTTTTGTGAAATTAGAAGGCTGATGTAACATAAGGTCACGCAAATGAAGGCTGCTATCAAAGTTCTGTCTTTTATTTAACATTTGCTGCACTTCTACAGATTGACTCTTTTTGCACCCTGTAATGTTTTATTAATGGAGAAAACTGTCACAAAGGCAAATTTCAGGGTGTTCAGGGTGAGAGAAAGTGACACAGACAAACAAGACAGCTACTGTCTTGTTTGTCTGTGTCACTTTCTCTCTGGTCACATCAGGCAGCTGTTTGCAAACAGTCTTCCCCACAACCCAGTCATTTAATAACAGGGTTGAGTTGGACTATAATGACTGCTTTCTGGCACGCTCCAGCAGAAGAAAAAAAAACGTGCACTGGCAAAGCATCTGTGAATACAAAAAAATCATCAACAATAAAAAGCAAAAAGTGTGTTGTGATTGTCATCATCTGTGCATATTTTAACAAACAAAACCAACAAAACCCAGAAAAAGAGCTGATTTCCAACTATCAAAAATCAGAAAGCCATATTTGATTGCTGTTATGACATAATCACCATTTTCTTATACTATATTTTGTATTACTGATTTAAAAGGCGCATGGCCTCTTGCCTGAATTGTAACTACATCTTAACAACCACTTCAAAATAAAAGTAAACATTTACTATGATTTACAATATCAGTATAAGTAGCTTTAGCTCTTATTTTGTCACCCTTGTCCCCTTTTGCTTCCTGAAAACTGAATGACCTGAGAACATTTTGTTTATATTTTCTTTCCCGACCGGTTCGTTTGAATCCTGTGTACACCATGCCGCGGAGGCTCAGCGTATGGAGTCACTTTAGCATGCGCCTTTGATGTGTGAGAATGGTATGCCGAGGTCCAATTTCACTTGCTGACGCTGACTCACACAACTGTAAGCTAGCGTGACAGCAGAGGCAGGTTAATGTGTTCTCCCTCCAGGCAAATGCAGGGAAATATGAGTGACTGACTGTTGCCTTTAGCCAGAAGAGATGAAACACATAGAGAAGGAATATCTGTTTGAACAGTTTGAAGGTTTTCATTTGTAAGCCCACCGTTCAAGAAATAATTACATAGGGTTTGTGTTATCTTTGTATTTAAGAAGTCAAGTAGCAATAATTTGTGTGATATAACACGCTTACTGTATACGACTCAGTGCACACATGAGGATCATCACAATCCACGAGTTAATGCACATTCTCCCTCCCCTGGGTTGATACAGTGTCCCCTGAGCTCTGTTTAAACCATTATGTGCGTCTAACATGTATGTCCCTTAAATCTTAATTCAGAACCCCAACAGAGTAAGAGTACTTTTGACTGAGTCCATGGCAGCTTTCAACACGCCTGAAATTAATGTTATGCTGTAGTCGTTCTTAAAATAAGTGTCTTTTAGCACATTTGAAGTTTAAAAGGAAATAATTAATCCACCGATGCACGTCAAATGTAAATACAAGAGAACAATGGGACTCATCTGACTCACAAGATAACAGATAGACTGTGTACATCAACCTTAGCGATGTTGTGCATCTGCATATAAAATGAATGTGCCTTTGTTTTTATGAACTCTAAGCCGATCACTTGTAAGATCCTGTCTTTCAGATGGCTATCAAAGTGTTAGAGAAACAGCCACTTTAAGAGAAACATAATACCAGGGCCATAGCACAACTAAACCATATCTGTGGCAGCATTGTATATATTTCCCACAATCTGAAATACACCCTCAGCACTTAACTGCACAAGCATATTGCAAGATAATGTGGGTTTGAGGGGAAAAAGATCTAAGGGTAAAGAGAAGTGGGCAAGTTAAGTAGTATGTGGTGGTGGGTTGTAAAGGTTGGATGATATATTCTAAGAAGTAAAGTATGCATGTGTTTTGATGTGTGTGTGGTTGATAGGACCTGAATGGGGCACTTCTTTTTTAAGATGAGATATTGCAACACATCCACTGCTGGTGGCCCCCCCCCCCTTTTTTTTTTTTTTTAAATGTGAAGGTCACAGTATCTTCACTCACAATAATTTAGAAATCAGTGGGTGTAGATTTAGAGGTTTGTTTTGTAATAAATTAATAAAGAAAGCTCTGATGTGTTTATAACTGAGGGTAAGCCAATAATATACAACATATAATAGACACACACAGAGAGATCAAACATTAGGTGTCTCAAAACTCTTTCTACTGGCTGGCATTTATAGTGCTAACAATGGACTATAAACCTGACAGTAGCGCTTTATGATGGCGAAGGATCTGCAATTTTATTAGGGGCAAACGTTAAAATTACAACTCATTCTTCTCCCAAGCATTGCAATGCGCAATCCCCACCTGTGACACAAAGTCCAGAGTCTGCTGCCAACACACTGAGGATGATGTCAAGGATTGGTTTACCTACTGAACACCAGTCAGCCAGGTGAACTCTGGCTCACCTGCCAGACTGGTCATCACTGGCTGAAAAATACAGAACACAAATAAGGCATAGTAATTTTAATCTTAAACATAAATGCAAACATGCATAAATCAAGTGTTTAACATGATATGTTGAATAAAGCTTAATTGTTATTGTAGGACTATGCTGAGAAGGAATTGCATTTTTGCGAGTGTTCCTTCCTGTAAACCTGTTATTATGTTATATACAGTAGGTGTGTGGAGTTTGATAACATCACGCTGAAATGTCAACAGGAGTTGACTCATGTTCTCAGAGTAGCTATAATTATTTTCCCTTCCTGGCGGCTGAAGGTAAATTGTGATTACAAGTACAGATGAGTGAAGCAAAAAAACAAAAAAAGACATACATCGAACTGCACCAGTGACAAAGTCTGCTGAAATATTTGACCGAGAAATGCGTAGAACAAAATCATACTGTTTACAATGGACATGGATTAAAAGAATCATGACTGACTGTGACAAAAAGGTATGCACCTCATACGTAGCAACCTGCATGTGTATCCAGAAATAAGGATGTTAAGCTGGGTGTGGATGTGTGAGGGCAATTACAGCTGCTGTGTGGAGAAGCGTTGCCCCGAGGACTGCGGCAGCGTGTGAGTGTGAGCTTCGTGGTGCTCTGGAAACAAGAAAAGCGGCTCTGTTTTTGGATAGTTGTCTTGGCTTTGTATGAACGCTTCCTGGCACACAGTCAAGATTCTGCCCCTAGTGAGGGAAGATTAATGACAGCAAGTCACGGAAAGGCAGAGAGCAGAGGAAAGGAAAGCGATAGGGTGAGAGGAGAAAGACAGGAAGGATAGGGGGTAAAACAAAAGGTAACGGCTGTTTTGTTGGCGTGATGGTAGCAGGTATGAGTAAAAGGTGCGTGACTCTTTAAGTGTTTGTGCCTGGGTGTGCATCAGTAAGAGTACAATACTAACAGAGACTAAGCAGATTAGTGGAATCCTCAAACATTCCTGACAGTTGTACAAACACAATAAATATAATCACTGGACAAGAGGCCATGCCCTCTTTAAATTTCGTCTCTGTAAATCCAGCTAATGTCCACATACTCCGATTAACTCACAAAACCTTACCCTACTCCTCCACCTGTGGTCAATCTCCATATTCTCACAACACCTTCAAATCTGAGTGAGGGTGAGAGATAGCTAATTACACAGGCTTTGTTTAGCTAAGGTCGAGACATTACAACCCCTGTCCCGTAATGACACTTGAACAGACAGAGTAGTGAATCCTCGTATGGCATTTCCTCATATTGTACTCACAATAGCTTGAACACGCTAAGAAGTAAAGTAGTTGAAATGTCAAACTTGGATCAAGAGATCAAGCTTCACATGTGGGAAAGCGCTGACTTGGGATTGAAGTAAAGAGAAAAACCAGAAAGGCATCAAGAGTTCTTCTTTTAGGTAACGTGGATCATGACCCGGTGATGAAAGAGCCAAGAGCTGAGTTGTCTCCCAGCCCAAAACCCCCAACCAAAGTTTTAGGCTCCAGGACAAGCACAGGTCATGGTGAACTCACTCTCCTAGTTTCCCCTCTCTTTTCTTGACCACAAAAATGATGACATCACAGACTCTGGAGACTGACAAACATATAAGTCTTTGTATCAGATGAAAATGATCCTGAGAAGGAATATTCATCAAACAGAAAGAGGAAAAGAGCGTGTGAGTCTGTTTTTTTCAAAACAGTTCACTTCAATCCAGAGATATGCTGGGTTTTCCCTATGACAGTGATGAGCAAAGTGCTTCGTTTCATAGTACCGGGACATTCAAACAACACGAATGAAGGGAAACTGTTAAAACCTTTTCAGCCAAATATCATCTTTCATACGATCGTTTTATTTGAAACCGAGGTTGCACAGAGGTCACTTATTATCGATACCATTCTGTTAAAAGCAAAAGTAAACAACAGGTAACTGTTGTTAGACGGCATGTGTAATGGGCTCAGCACTGATGCAGACTGGATCGTGACTCAGAGCAGCAAAAGGTGAAAAATGGTCTATTCTTTTGTCACAGCAGATCTCTTAGGGCTTTGCCAAACTTTGAGTGAACCTGGAGCGGTGCTGCTATTGCTGTAAAAGTGCTGTTGTACAGATTTTGAAAACAAAGAACTCCATGCTTCTCTCACCGAGCTCCACTAGCGCACCTGGAGGAAATTAATTTAGCTAAGCAAAACAGTCAAAGCCCAGTGATACCTGTCAACACATTTTTTTTTTACTAGTGGAATATTCACACTTATTTTAATATGGTGTTCCTAGGATTGAAACTTAATAGCAAGTAATTTGCAGATGTAATTTGCAGACAACTTGCAGTGTATGCAGACAGCAATGTATCTGTCTGCACACACATTCCCATTTGGTCTCCAACACTTGAATTCTTGGGAGTCAAGTCATGCCCATACTTCCTATCCCATGGACATGGTGTTTAACCCAAACACCTGCCACCCATTCTGCTGACTTTATCTGGGAGAGCAGAGTAGGTGGCGGGGAGTGAAGGAAGAAAGGGAGGGGTGCTATTGTTGGCACACACCTATGTTTCTGTATGATGGAGAATGTGCAGAGGTGGAGAAGGGGATTAAACAGAGCAATATTATTCTTTCACAGACCTGCTTTGAATCAGGACTCAACACCACACATAAAGCTGTGAGGACTGGATGAGCTCATTCAGGGAAAAATGCCGCTGTGGTGACCCGGGGAAAAAAAAAATGGGAAAAAATGTCTAGCAGTAACAGGAAACAGCAAGAAAGAGAGGAAAAAACTAGTTGGCTAAGGAATAAAACATAAGTCAACATGTTAACCTTTCTTTGGTGAAATAATAGCTTTTGGAGGCATCCCAGTTAAGGTTTCTGTGATAAATTAACATTTCTGATTTTTGGGGTATTTTGATGTGTATTCCTGTGGGGAAATAAAGAAATGTAATGTCAAGCTCTTTCAATCGTCTTCACATTGTGGCTGAAAGCTGGTTTGATGCTTGGTCAGATGCATGCCTTTTTAGCTAGCATGCGCGTGAGTCAAGAATATTCTGTGTACACAAATTCACAAAAATGCCCTGACACTATGGAAAACATTTCCTCATTCAGCAAGACAGTGATCCTAAATACGAATAAATATTTAGCCAAAAGGAACTACATAAACGTACAAAAATGTTTATATGAAAGATGCTAAATGAGCATGAGAACTTGTTACTTTTCAGGTAGCCTTAAAATTACAGCTAAGACCTTATTAGATGTCCTAGGTTGTATGCTGTCACACAGCATAATGTGCTAAACACACAAGTAACCACACCTGGTGGAAATCACTCTTTATGTTGACAACTGACTCCATAAATGGCAAAGTGATTATGTTAATAGGGGTGGTGATAATGCAAAAAGACCATCCACAGAAATATTGCCTTGCCTCTGCCAATGAGTGAAGTTGTCATTAACTTCCATATCCAGACTCATAATGTCATATATGGTTACAGGATACTTTGTCTCACAATAAGAGTATCTATTTTTGAGTTGTGGCCACAACTTGAGGTATGACATTTTAGAAAGGGCTGAATTTTAGGTTACACTGACCTCAGCCCCTCAACCCCTAGAATCTCAGAGTACATGAAGGAGTGCCAATGTGCAGAAGATCAGAGATATATGGAGAGACTTCAAAGTAAGAAGCAGAATCTTAAAATGACCACAGACTATCTGAGTATTGTTCCTCTATAACCACAGTGTACCTATCTTCTGATTGCTGTGTCCCGCAGGATAACACAGCAGATTGCAAAGCTCAAAGCTGTTTCTCAACATAAACTGTGATGCTATCATGTCAATGTGGACCAAAATCTGTGAGGAATGCACCTTGTTGACTCTATGCCCTTAAACCTCAACCTCAGTTTGTGTCTCTTTCCCTGTACAATACCTGGAAGCATAGTTACAATGTAAGAAATACTGTTTGTTTTTCTGCTAAATTGCCAGGAAACTTTAATGCAGCACTTAAAATGACTTACACACTACATTACTTACAGTATAATTACTTCTGTTTCTTGTAAAAAACTGACCTGCTATAACTGCCTGTAGAGTCTGATTAGCTTTACTTAGAATTTATAAGCACAGCCAACGTATCAAGTGTGGTGTTTATGGTCTCAGGATCCCATCTCTGCGTTTGGGAGAGATTTGGTCCCATGGCTTAATTGAGCAATGACCTCTCAGCTTGCACTGGTTTGCAGCTGAGTGTGAAATGAATGTGATGAGAATCAGCACCTCCAAATCTGAGGCTGTAGTTCTCAGCCAGAAAAGGGTGGGCACTCCACCGGATAGAGTGCCCACTCCAGGTCACAGACAAGAGTGAGATCAAAGATGCAAGCCGCAGAAATGAGCATCCTCTAATGAGCGTCTGAGCTCTGCCTTTGAGATAGGCTGAGATGCTCTGTCATTTAGTCTGCCTTAGAGCCCCAGGTTGTTTATTTCACTTATTTTATCATGGGATCATATCGAGGGAGCAAAATGACTCCTAGCAACTTCATCATATATACACAGCAAAAACCATATTAACTTGAAATGACTGAAAAAGTGATAACAGAATCAAAGTATGATAAACAGGATTTTAAGTGATAATGTGGAGTGCAGATTAGATAAAACTTGCAAGTTACATGAAAGAAAAATTAGTTTTATCTTATAGAATATACAAATTACTAGTAACAACAATAATTTATTTATTAATTTAGATGACACTAATTAAATAACTAATAAGGCTTTGAGAAGAAATATGTTTTGCAATTGTTATTATTCTGCTCTTATGATTGCTTCTTATAGTGAATTATTCTTGGGGACCCAGGTAAACAGGTAAATACGTTAATAGGATCAGAGTTAAGAATTAGGTCCATTACGAAGGCAAAAGGGGGTCCAAACTGGTATTAGCAAGGTGTATTTAATGAAGTGACCAGAGAGTGTGTGTTTGCAGCTATAATTTAATTAGTCTAATATTGATTGCATAATAAGCACACCATTAGATTTCAAAATAATAGCTTGAGATTAACCACCCCTGCAGGCAAATGTGGGTAGTGAACTTGTTGAGATTTGTTGAAGTGGTTATGAGTGTGAAGCAGTAAGAGAGGCAATAGCTGGTCATGGACTATAGGGTACAGAGAGGGCAGTGTGTAGAGGGGAGAGGATCTAGGATGGACAGGCACAAAGAGACCATTGGTTTGGCTGAGACGCAGCATGAATCCAGTCGGAGATCCGTGAGAATACTGAGCTCAGTGAGACAGATCTCCCTCTCTCTTTTCTCAGTGAGTTTGTGACGGAGAAGAAGCTATGCAGCCTAGCAACACTCCTAACAAGGAAGTGAAACTAAAAAAGAAAGATTGTTCTGAGGAACTCTGGAATACATTATCTGTAATTATTAACACGCACATTTGATGGACTTCCTGTTCTTGTTGAACAAACAACAGAAATAATTACAGTTTTGTTTCCTCATACATCAATACCTGGAAACGTTTATTTCTGCCAAATCCTAGTTCAAAATACTTCTCATCCCCTACAGCCAAGCTCCCCCCCCACCATTTGTATCTGTATCATGACCCACGCCAATACATGTAGCAATCCAAAGTACACACCAATTCCCATGAAATAGAATCTGATCCAACACTACTACAGAAATCCCATTGTTCTCCATCATGCAGCACTGAGCCTTCACAATCAGACTCTATTGGGAAACTGCACTCGCGTTAAACGGAGCATCAAAATACACATATGGATACTGCTTCTAGATTAGTATTGGGGAGGTGGGTGGGGGTGCTGGGCAGCAGAGGGAACATTACACAAACATGTAACCAAAAGCATATCAAATTTTAAGCTTACTTATTAATTACAGTATTTTCACTTCTAATTCAATAACTTGTCACATGATGGCTTAACTGTTTTTATTTACATTTTTAGTTCATCTGTCTTCCTCTAAAGCAGTACTGGGCTGTTTTTTTTTTTTTTGGGGGGGGGGGGGGGGTAAAACAAACAA
>VURO01000935.1:0-19435 GCA_015108175.1 Pelvicachromis taeniatus
TATATATATAGAGGTGCAAAACAACTCTGGTGTAGTCTCAGGCCAAAAGGAAATAAGAAAAAACGGTTATTTTTGCAGCAAAAACACTAAAAATCAATACAAAGCATACCAAGAACCCTGGGAGCTGCTGATGAAAGCCCGTCACCTTTAACTGACCTTTAAGCAGCTTTAATTTGATACTTCTATCAAGAGCAGGATTTGCAACACGACGCATCAGGCAGCTAAGAGGAAGTAATGATTGCTGTGGTGTAATCTTGCTGTGGTCACATTTAACATCCACATAAACATGAGAATTGTTTCAAGCGAAGGTATGAGATGTTAGGCGTTTGGGAGTAGGTGGGTCTTGGACTGGTTTTGTTGGCTTGTCATTAAATTTCTCACAGCTTAGTATCTAGGAGTACTACGGAAAACCAAAAAAAAAGGATGTCTAGACGCGATAGAAGTAGAAGTAACGCCAGAATCGCAGAATCTTTTGACTAGGTGGCGCTTAACTGTTTTACCATCAATACAGGATCAAGTACCCTTTCTAATGGCTCTCATATCGATGCCCTGCACTTACAGAGCCACCGAGCCTCCAAAATGTCAACAGTGGCATTTTATGTGCTAATGCCATATGGGTGCAGTGGGGTGGTAAAAAGCTTTTCCTCCTGCACGCTACGCTCAAATGCTAATACCTCGCCACTCTGTGGTCTGCTTCATTTTCACTCCCCGTTATGCTAGATTAGCGGCTGACGTCTCACAGCAAGCGGCCAGCCTGCGTTGATACAGAGGAAGTAGTTCGTGGGTGGCCATTCTGACTCAACCCCAACAGATTGGTGTGCCGTACAAAGCGAGTACACTCAGTGCTCTGCCCGGGCCCCTTCCAGCTCAGCTTCTGCATGGTAGCAAGGTGAGGGACCCAAGTGCAACCTGTGCAACATGTTCCACAGAAATAAAAATTATGTAACTGCCATATTTTGCACCCAGAAATAGCACAGTGGGGCTGGCACAGTGTTGGGGAGCCATGCATGACAGCACCTGAGAAGTGTGACAAAACAAAAGCTGCAGGAGACGTCAGTCAACCGTAGCTTTAGCATCTTTTTTCATTTCCCAATTTGGCTCTCGCCTTTTCACTGTTCATTTTGTTAAGGAGTTTGTTTTTTTTGTTTGGTTGTTTTGTTTGTTTGTTTTTTTACTTTATTATACGGTGTTGAAAACTATTTACTCCAACAGGTAATACTTTTGTGTCTCCAAAAGTCCTGAAAATCTGAACATCTGAAATTGTGGTCCAGTGGTAAAGATAGGTAGAGTGAGACTGGGTCTAATAGCTTTGCTCTTTGACAGGCATACAGTCTCTTTGTTCCTCATCACACTCCATAACCCAACTGACGGCCATGACTCATTTTGTCACTCATCTCCCACACAAAGGCTGTCCTTGCCTTTTTGCCCCGTCAACTGACTCGCTCTAAATCTTTCTGTAAAGATGGGAATAGCACTCAGGCTTTTCTCCCAGAATGGATTTGAAATTAGGTAGATAACCCCTCGAGCGCTTACTCTTTCTGCCATGCCTTGCACACTTGTCACGACCTGCAGGTGTGCCAATGCCTCCTCGCTTTTCCCCACCCCATCCCCCCTGCTTGTACCCCCTTCAGCCTGTGATGTGACAGGAACAGAGCATAGTGGTTCTCTGCAAATTGCAGGATGTAAAAAAGAAAGAGAAAGAAAAAGAAAAAGCGCTGAGGCCCAGAGAACGGCGGTGTTTATCTGCTCTGAGATCTGCAGATGAGCTGACTGATCTAAAGCAAGCAGGGCTTGGGGCAAAATGAGATTTCTAATCCTAAACAAATTCTGAAGCAATGCGGAACAGAAGAGCAGAGCTCCCTTATTTACATAGGTTGGTATCACAAACACAAAGCGACAGGGAGGCGGTCCAGGCAGGCAAAATGTCAACCTTGTTTGAGTGACCTCATAATGCAGATTAACACTGACATAACCTGCCATTTAGACAGGCTCAAGTAATCCGGAGGGTTAAGATTATTTGAATATCAATAGCTTGTAGGCCTATTCACGGATTCATTAGGATGACCATCGCTTTACAGGATGGAAAATTCATTTTGGAATGCCTCAAAGCCGTACTGAAATGTCAGAGGGGCTGTCACTGAGATTTGATCGGTTTCAGGGCGGCAAGCTGAAGGCATATTAAGCCGATTCTCAATTCCCAATCGTGGAATCAAAAGCTCATGTCATATGTCATATGTACAGGTCATACATTTTAGTGTTGTCATGATTTAGATGTGCTTAAAACAGCCCGAAACCAATTCTAGAAAAATATAACACTGTGAAAAGTAAAGGAAAATATAAAGGCGATAATACAGCGTGGAAAGTCCTTTTTTATGAAAACAAATTTGGAACACAGCAGTGATTTATTGTATCTTCATACTACTTTAGTGCAGTGTCAGCTTTATCATGATGACTATTAGAGCGACAGTAAATGCCTCTGCTGTTTATTATTTTTATGCTTAACTAAATGTGCGCTCGTGAGAGTTTTCTTGTTTGTTTTTCATAAATGCTGGTTTGTTTTCACAATGAACATCTATAAACGTCAATAAATAGATTATTGTAAATAATCAGATTGAAGTCATGGTGTTATTATCGCTTTTACATGGTGTGCAGTAATCTCAAGCAATTTGGGTTTTGTTTTTATTTACTTGATATTTGCAAGGAGATATTACTTTTCTTTTTAAGTATTTGATGGGACTCAAAACACCTCGTTCTAAAAAGGACAGAGTTGCACTGAGCACAATTTCTAGCACAAAAATTACTATTGACAAAACTGTATCTGCCAAGTCTGATCAAGTATAAACCGATCACCTCTCGTGGATCTGCTTACTTACTAATGCCTGATTTCCTGACAAAGTCAGTCAGAGTTTCAAATTTTCACCTGCTTGCAAATGAGTATAAATGTTATAAATTCTTATAAAGCTCAGGCGAAAGCAAGCATCTGAGATGCTTTTTGCTTTCCTTGTGCAACCAAATGTTGGAGCAACAAAAGCTTCCCCAAACATTTACTGGCTAAAACAGCTTAGACTGCAAGCAGACTACAGAAACAAGAAAGTTTCTTTTTCCAGATGTCTTTTGCCTAAAATATTCTGCATTTCATATGCACCTATTCATTTATAGTGCCCTACATTATCCTATATGCCCTATATTAACATTTCAAACTGTAAAGTCTTCTTGTCACACAACAGCTCGAATGCAATGTCAAGTTATCACATTAGCAAAGCAGTGTCTCTTGAAAGAGTTATCAAATGAGCTGGCTCATGCTGGCTCCTTTAGAGTCCTCACTAGTTTTAAAAGAACTTTGAGAGCATAAAGCGCAAAGTTTTACACTTTGTTATCTGTCATGTCTCAAATTGAGATCTCTTTTATGTCATGGTTGTATTTATTTGACAGGTGCCACAAATACAAAGAATATTTGCACAGGATAGTAATCAAAGCTATAAATTAATAAACACCTACTTGAAAAATACGGCTCTTATTAAAACAATGCCATTTTTAGCCTGCCAATACTGGCAAAATGTGCCAAAGTTATGTTGTAACAGTACTATAGTGTACTAGTATACTATATACACAATGCAACACATATTTATTTTTGTGGGCAGTTTATTCAGTCATTGTTTCTCAGTAATCTGAACGACCATCCTCGCCCTTGCTTTCCATCTTGATTAAATAGCGCAGCATAATTGTGTTCACTCGCAGTGATTGTACATCTGCCATTAAATGGTAAAGATAACGCCCACACTTAAAGTCATTGAGAGTATCCAAGCATATCCATCCACTGAGAACAATTTGGAAACATGGTCTAATTTTAGAGCTATATTAATTTTTTTTTAAAAGAAAAAGAATCTGATCTGCACAAAATTAATTAGGCAGGGTTGAGTGAATGTAGTGAATGCTGGGGGAACAACCTGGTAATCAAAGATGGTCTTAAATCATCAGTTGTTCTACAATACCCCCGCAGCGAGCCCAATGAAAGAGTATTGGAAATTAAAAAATGACCATCATTTATTGGTCACCGCTTGAAGCCAGCCACCAGAGCAGAAGCCCGATGGCTGTTCCAAGGCCTGTTTGAGTCCACGTCCACGCAGGCCCCTGCAGTCACACCAAGATTAAGAGCTCTGGCTTTCCTTATGAAAACACAGTTTCTGGGGCGATTCCAAGAAGCAGAGTCTCCCTTAAAATCAGAAAATGGGCAGTAAGACAAAAGCCAGTGAATAATTTACACTAAATAAACACTTTCTGCAGAAGAGTTATAGTTACTGTTTTTAGTGTATGCAGCATTTAATACCTTTTGACTTTGTGTGTAGTGGAACCTTCATACTGTATGTGTGTTTCTAATCACATATCTGGATTATGCATGTGTTGTGCACAACTTTGAAACCCTGATGTTGCACATGTTCAAAAGTAAGGAATTAAAGAAAATAAGAATATGAAAAGAAAATACAATAATCATGTAAAAATGTAAAAATTTTTAATTATCTGGGAGAAAAAAAACCCCACAGCACACCTATGAAAGAGTAGCTCATCCAGTTCACCATCCATCACAGTTCGTATGCATCTATAGAATGACAAATGTGATTTTCACCTTGAGCACAGGTCCATCCATCCAGTAGATCCATTAGAGGATAGGTTTGTGTAAGTTCGACTAAATTCTGACCAATAGGAGGAGCAGGGATTCTTGTGAGACATGGACAAACGTATACCTCGCTCCTAAACTCATGAGAACTTTGCCAAAATGGAAAATCCAACAAGTGGTTGATTAGAAACATTAAGAAGCTTCTGTTATATTTCACAGTTTGGCATGAGAAAAAAAATGTAAATTAAATAAATTCACTGAAGTTGGTGCAAAAAAAAAAGACCATCTTGAAGAGGATGCCTGTATTATCACAGTCTTTGCTGAGACTATATACTGGGCTGAAATTTGACCAAATTTCAGTTTTATTTTTCCAAGTGGGGAGGTGGGATATCATTGCAGTAGATGATGTCACACACTGGTGCCAGGTTAATCGAGTGGACAAATGTCATTTTTTCATTTAGGTTGCAAAATTGTTCTTTACCAGTAAGGCGACTAAGATGGAATTATTTAAAAATTCAGATTACAAAAAAATGAAAATGGGAATAAATCAGTATTGCATTGATGCCTCTGTAAAGCACACAATACTCTGACGATCCCTAACACATGGTCAGTCTAACACTGACCATGATGATAGATGGGTGATACAGACCAGCTCTTTTCTAGTCTCATGTTGCCTCTTCACACACATATACATGTGATGATTTGGTTTCAATGTGCAACATGGTTTCTTCTTGAAAGACACTTTGATGTGAGGACTGCAGGAACGACGGACTGAACTACCAAACTTCCAATTATCAGACGACCATTCAACTGATTCTGAGCCACAGCTGCTCAGAAACAACATAAAAGACGAGGCTTCTGTCTCCTCTCCTGCGTGTATATCCTCTACGTGCCCTCCTCATTTCTGAGGAGATGTTGTTAGCAGTTGTGTACACAATAACTGCTGAGTAACAGTAAGATCACTGTAGGAGGGAAGTAGCATAAAATTACAAAACAAGAAAAAGTAGATTACAGTTGGTGCATGTACACACACAAATACTTAAATTTTATTGACATCCAACGCAGTTTACATAAAGGTTCCTACACAGGAAGCTTTACTCAACAGAACAATACAGCTGGTCATTCGGAAGTGCCAACCTGAAGCTTAGGGCGCAAAAAAAAAACAGCAGAGATCAACAATCCCATTCAGCTGACTCCACCTTATGACCCAGCCAAAAAAAACCAGTCCCTTTTCATTTACATGGAGGGGAGTCAGTTGGCAGTGTTTCACACCATGAGACTTTGGCACAGGCTAATGGACATTCATGCGCTTGCCGGAGCTGGCATCAATTCCTTTCTAAACCTATGCAAAAGGTCCAGTGACGCAAGGTGGAGTATTTTGGGATGAAATGCGTGGGTTCCCAGAGAGCGACTGGATGAACACGATTCCTTGCTATTCCAGCATTCCAGTGGAGAAGTTATTTTTGGGCAATGCTTTACAAGGTATCAGGCACAGTGGAGAGAAATACCACACAGTTGGAAGAAATGAGTGCATGACACATCTGACACTGTATGAGGTCCTGCCGCCAGGGATAGGTGCTAAAACAGCTATATCCTACATATAGTCATAGCAAAGCTTTTGGCTGGAGAACAAGTCTAATTTTGTGGGTGTGATATTGTTCCCCGCTTCTATAAAAGATCAGCTTCACAGCTTGTGGTATGTCAGTGACTACAGAAGCCATCCCTGATAGTACGATTATATTACAAACCTCTAATGTGATAATACGAAGACTATTATGCATATCTGCTTTATTTACACTGATGAATTAGATTACGCCGGTGTTTTTGCAAATGAATGTTTGTCTTGCATTTTCTGCAAGCTAGAGATGAATAACAGGGCAGAAGAATCAATGTGAACAGAACAAACACCAGAATCTGTTGGCTCAGGAACACACTACACATAGCAAATACAGGAGGACACTTTTTTCCCCATTCTTTCTCTAATTCATATCTTCTCTTGCACACAGAGGCTCATTACATTATCAACACCTTCCTGGGCACAGTGCCATGTCCTAGATTTACACAGCACACCTTGCACACTTCACTCACATACTCAGAGCAAAAGAAGAAGAAAAAACAAAGAGACCATCATTCCTTAAAAAAAAAAAAAAAAAGGGAAAAAAAAGAGCAAGTTGAGTTGGGGGTTTTTTTCTGTTTTTTCTGTGGTTCACAAGCTACCAGTTTCCGGGTTTCCTGTTGCAATGCTTTATGCGGATCTTGCATTTTCTCTGTTCCTGGGTTTCATGTAAAGCGATCCTGGCATGCTACTGTTCCGGACCATCTCGAGCGATCCATTACTCAGCCATGCCAACTGCACCCTTTTAAGTATTCCAGCTTTGGCAGCTTGTAGAACAGGCACACAATCAGAAATTTCATCCCAGGTGCCTCTTGTGGCACATGTTTCTATTACAAATGAGTGATTTTTCATCTTTCCTAGTGTCCACATGCATAAACATGCCCTGTTTATACACTGCGTGGATAACCATTAAGTTTACATCTCTATCAAGTCTGTGTCTCAAAATTAAAATATTGTGAAACACGGTCGATGGCTAAAAGAGAGGCCAGTGTATATCACTCATAATAACCTGCGAGCAAAACAGGTAATTTCACCATGTGGGTTTATTTAAATGTGTTTGGCCCCAGGCTTTTCAGAACTGAGCCAATGGAGATTCTGATTGTATTCAGACAAGGACAAATGGGCACAATGCATTCATTGAAGCTCATGCAATAATTAGCTCCCGTCAGGCCCAAGAAAGGTTGACGGTTGAGTGGTTGAAATATTAAAGTTAATAATTAGAAAAGGGGGGGGAAAAAGAAGGTGAGGGCCAAATGTGAAACATGACACAGCTGCTTGGAGTCTAATAGTCCCCTCTCTGACATGGTGCTTGCTCAGTGGCTAGTCAGAAGGTGACACGAGGTGACAAGTGCTCGGGCGGATTTTAGAAGTGGGTGAAGTAAGGCTAACCTAACTCACTTTTTCCACCCTGTGTGTGTTTGTGTGTGTGAGCTATGTGCAAGTGTGAGAGTGCAGTAAGCCACGGTGCTCCACAGCTCGTTCTCCTAATCGTGCGGAAACTCAGACTACTTACAGGAGCAATGAGGGAGGTAATGAGAAAGTAATTTTTACTAATTTCAGCCAGCTCTACTTCCATTCTGTATGATTGTGTGTGCCGTCTGCATCATTACGGGCAACATCTGCAACGACTTGCCATGCATACACCACCAAGAAGGCTGGAAAAAAGAGGGAAAAAAGAAAGAGAGAGAGACAAGGAGAGGAGAAAGACAACAAGCTGGTGAGTGAGTTTTGATGTGGCTTGAAGAAAACAAAGCCTGCCAATCCTCTATGCTCATACTGCCTCCTGTTGTCGGGATTCTTACTCATCAAGGTGGTTGTGGTCTGAGACAATGAAACTCTCTGCCGAGATGTCGTTTCCCCCCCTTCTTCCCACATGTCTGTCGCCAAGCAGCTGCCGCTAATCTCTGTTAGCAGAGCCCCACTAAACAGCTGACTACAGCCTTTAATCTGGTCCCACCACAATCATTACCTCCGGAGCCAGGAGCGGGATGGCTAACACAATTGCAGAAGAGTAAACAAATGAAACCCGATTTGTGTCCATTTGTCTGTCATTCCTCTAGCTTTCATGTAATCTCATTTGAATATTTGTTGAGGAGCCAAAGCTGCTATCGTTTCATCAGGCTGTTGCACACGTGTTTCTTGCCTCGGGCCTATATTTGCCCAGTCTGCCTGATCGCCCACATCCAGTTACGGCAATCTTTGTTTGCTTTAAAATGATTGGCCAACTTTAAGCTTCTTGAGCTTCAGGTTTTCCTTGTGCTCTGTTTCACCTTTGGCCCCAAGGAGATCAAAGGAGCTTCTCCTAAGCGTGAAAACACATTTCTACAATATGGTATAACCTCGTCTAGCCGACTGGAGCTCCCCAACTGAACGCTGACTTCTATTTGATCTATAATTTTGCAGTGCTCTCCCACTGACTATATTTAAAAGATGATGGCGCCCATTGGTTTCTCAACTCTTGACTCACTAGACTCTAGAGAAAAGGTTATTTATTTTTAACTGTTATCCTTTCTAGATATAAACAATACAAATGAGAGCTTTCAGTAATGTTTCAATGCTTTTCACAGTATTGAAACATTACTGAAAGTAAGACTTACTGGACTTACTCATTGAGCACATGGAGTAGTGTGCAGGAGTCAAAGGGTTTGGCTCATAACTGGTTTAAATCTTATATTAAATCTTATATTAAAGGACCTTCTCAGGTAACATTGGAAAATACTCTTCTGTGTCAGCTATTGTGACATCTGGAGTTCCACAGGGGTTTCTCTTGAGACCTGTTCTTTTTTTCTTTGTACACATTTAAGTCAAATTCTTCACCAACGTAACATCTTTTTCCATCATTATGCAGGTGATTTGCCACTATATTTAACTTTTAATCTCTGTTTCATAAAAAGTTTCAATAAATACATTTTGGATATACAAAAAATTGGATGTCCTACAATTTAACGGAGGTCCAATTGTGTGGCTCTCCACTATTTACCAAGTGGCTGATTGTTAGCCTGAGCTTTTTAACTCCTTATTTTAACATACAGGTTACACATTGAAAAGGTTTAATTGAAATTCTTGCAGATTTCTTACAAATAAAAAACATCTACGTAAGTATTCACAGCCTTGGCCCAATATTTTGTTGACTTTGACCTTTGGCAGCAATTACTGCCTCAAGTCTTTTTGAGCATGATGCTACAAGCTTGGCACACCAATTTGTAAGCAGTTTCTCTAATTTTTCTTTGCAGAACCTCTCAAGCTACATCAGATTAGATGGGGAGCGTTGGTCCACAGCCATTTTCAGATGTCTTTATAAATATTCAGTTAGGTTCAAGTCTGGGCTCTAGCTGGGCCACTCAAGGAAATTCATATAGTGGTCTTGAAGCCACTACTTTGTTTATCTTAGCTGTGTGCTTAGGGTCGTTGTCCTGTTGAAAGATTCATCTTTGACCTAGTTGGAAGTCCAGAGCTCTCTGGGGAAAGTTGTCATCATGAACGTCTCTGTAAAATGCTGCATTCATCCTTCCCTGGAGCTGAGAAATAGCCCCACAACAAGATGCCATCACCACCATACTTAACTCCAAGGATGGCATTGGTCAGCCAGCATCAGGCCACAGAGTTCAATCTTTGTTTCCTCAGAAAATTTTGTTTCTCATGGTCTGAGTATTCCTTAGGTACCTTTTAGCAAGTGAGGAGTTTTAGCAACTATAACTGAGGAGTGGCTTGGGTCTGGCAACTCTACTATACACGCCTGACTGGTGAAGTGCTACAGAAGTCATTTTCTTTCTCATAGGTTCTTGTTCCAAACGTCTTCCATTTATGAACGATGGAGGCCTCTGGGATCTTCAAGGTGCAGAAGCTTTTCTGTACCTTCCCCAGATCAGTGCCTCAATGCAATCCTGTCTCGGAGGTCTACAGACAATTCCTTGGCCTTCATGGCTTGGTTTGTGCTCTGGCTCTCACTGTGACCAATGGGACCTTAAATGGATGGGCTTGTGCCTTTCCAAATCATTTCCCATCAACATTTCAAGTTGTAGAAATGCCTGAAAGATGATCAGTGGAAACAGGATGCACCTGAGCTCAATTTTGAGTATCATGGCAAATGTGAATCCTTCTATATGTGTTACATTTTTGCTTTTCATTTTTAATACAGTTACAAGAACTTCAAGCAAACTTTTTCAATTTGTCATAATGGGGTATTAGGTGTGGTGAAAAATGATTTTAACCCCTTGGAATAAGGATAAAAGACAATGTGGAACAACTGAAACGCTGTGAATAATGTCAAGAAGCATTGTGTATGGGTGCAACACATCTGCTAATAAGTACTAATTAAGGGAATTAAATCAAGGGAATTATACAGAGATTTTTTTGTACCGGTAAACATGGCTTTTAATGGTGTAAAGCTGAGCATTTTACATGGGAGTCTATAGGGATTTAGTCACTTTAGGATCCAGCCTGAAGTGGTTAGAGGATCAGTTCTGGACGACCACTCACTAGATGAAGGGTACAGTTTTTGGCACTTCCACTTTGGCTTTATTTGGTCATCCATTAGTTAAGTGTTAGTGTTGCTAGATTTAGCAACTTTATTGGATTGGCAAATATTGGATATTTTCCAAAAAAAATACTTATACTAAGTATCCTACTGCTTTGCAGTGACTTCTTGCTCTTCTGGCACAGGAGCACTGTTCTCTCCCTCTGTTGTGTTCATTTGGTGAGGAAGAGTTCAGGCTTCAAAGAGTGACAGTGAGCACTCATGCACTGACTGTAAGAAGAAAGTATGAGACTTTCTGCTGCTTCTAACTTTCTTTCAGATTTATCCTTTATCTAGCAGAAATCACAGCGTAGTCATTGTCTTTAACTCATTTGTATGATGATTTTGTCGTGCTTCTAAAATCAAACAAGTCACTGTAGGCCCCCAGCCCTGCTGTGCAAACCCCTCGATTTTTCGATGCTTATTAATACCAAAGGCTAAAAAAATATATTATATTCGGGACAGCTTAATCCTTTTAATGCTATATATGAATATCAAACTATCACAATGCAGCGCCCATTTGGGATAACAAACCTTAGCACAAATATGCCTCTCCAAGGCACTGCTTTACATGTCAGAACCAGACAAGTTCATCATGTAACATGGTCCTGCAGTAGAGGCAATGTTTGCTTGACTTGAATCATAAGTCTCTGGTTTGTTCCCAGTTCCTATATGAAAGTCTGATTTGACTCCTCCGCCATGAGCACACGAGGGAACAGGTGCCCGTGAAATTAAAGTCAGGGGAGTTTCAGAAGTGTGGAAAGAAATGCAGAGAAACCCCTGTGCTGCAGACTGCAGATTACCTCTATATGGCGTGAGGGCCACTGGAGAGCTGAGGCAGCCCCCTGTGAGGAACCCACGGGGAATATGTTACCAGCAACTTGACAATGACATCTAGACATTTTGTTCTTCGCTTCTCTGAGGGGAGAAAAAAAACTGGACTTGTTTGGTGATCACAGGGGTTTTGATGCTTGCTGTGTTATCAGAAGATGCAGTGCTTTGCCATTATTGAGCCCCTGCGCTTATTATAGATTCCATTAAGATGG
Organism: Pelvicachromis taeniatus; assembly: GCA_015108175.1. Classification (NCBI taxonomy): domain Eukaryota; kingdom Metazoa; phylum Chordata; class Actinopteri; order Cichliformes; family Cichlidae; genus Pelvicachromis; species Pelvicachromis taeniatus. The sequence goes on from VURO01000935.1 coordinate 11,793, forward strand.
CAGTTAAATTGGATGTCCCCATCAGCTCTGGAGCATGTTGTTTGTTTTAGAGAACGGGATGCTGAGTCACAGAAGTATTATTAAGTCTTTCAGAAGATAACAGATGAATTAAAGCAACAAAGCGAGCAAGAGGCTGCTGGCTTTTTTCCCTAGTAGCTTTATTAAGAAAATGAGAACTCAAAACACTGTTAAGGCATAATCTATATCTAAGATAAATTAGTCTTATTTAAATTATTATTTTTAGTTTAGTCTTAAAGCTTGTTACATCAATGACTTGAATATGTGATGTCAAGCAATGTGGCAGAGCAGTGGTGCTGATAACAGGCAGGAGGACTGATACTGATGGTACTTTAGTCAAGGAAAAAAATCACTAGGAGAGATCACTTCAGTTTATCCAAAGTAAAAGATGATCATTTCTTTGACAGAATGATTTCACATTATTTTGTGGACAAAACACAATAAATATAGAAAAAACAAAACTATTTCAGTAGTACAAGTGATGTGTTTATTAATTTATGTGCAAAAGAAAACAATTAATTTGAAGACACACGTTTGCTTTTTTCCCCCCTCAAGGAACCGCATCACAAGGCTAGATCAACCTCTATTACACAATGCAAGAGTTAACATGGAGTGTGTTTGCAATGGCCTGATTAAATTCCGGTCTACTTTGCATTAAGCTTTTGTAATAAGAGCATACTTAGCAATAAGGATATCGCTGGTTACATCATCCGCACTGTTGCATTTCCTCCCGGACGTCTACACTTTGTAAGACTAAATGAACTTTGTCACCAGTAGCTGAAGTGATATGGTTTCTCTGCTGGCGGGAAAACTTTTAAAGTTTCCTCTTTCTTTTTAAGTCAAATCTCAGAATCTTTCATATCTTGTAATTTTTTGCCTTGTGAAATTTCTCACAGGCCTGGAGAAACTGCAGCACTGTTGAGGAGGAGGCCTTGGCTTTGCTGTGGGCACTTCGGTACTTCAAAGTGTATGCCAGTTCCTTTTTCCGACCCTTTGGGTATGGTCGGTGTAAACATGTGATGTAGAGGCACGGCAGGTTTAAAGAACTGGGCCAACATTGCCCAAACTTAGACATCTGTCATAAGAAAGGTCAGAGAAATGTTGTTGCAGATGCCCTGTTGTGCTTTTATGAGTAATGTCACCTTTTAGGTGCCATCTTTACACAGTGTTACATCCTGTTTTATTGGTGTTTTCTGTTTCTATCTCTAGCCTGATCAGTTTATGGGTTAGCACCTGTCCTGGGTTGCATGGGGGGCAGTGTGTGTGTGTCTGTTTATGGGGGTGGGGGTCTATAAAGGCTGCCTCTTTGTTTAGTTCTCTCTCCTCTCATCCTGCTGCTGCAGTGTCTTTGAGGTGCTTGTATATCCTTTTCATTTATTTATTCATATTCTCTACAATAAAAGTCATACATTAGCATTTCTCCCTGGAGTTTATATTTGGTGTTTGAGCCAGCTGTAACGTAATTGTCTGAATTTCAATATATTCATGATGCTATTTTTTTCAGCTCGAGTTTAAACTACTGTTATTTGTTTGAAAGTGACATGTAATCAAAAAGAATACATGGCTCACAGGTATACTTTTATCAATTGCCTAGTTTTTTATCATTAATAGTAGTACGATTAAATAGGAGCATTAAGTCTTCCCAAGGCGATGTAATTCCAAATCAGGACAGGAACCCTTTCCTTCAGAAACAAACGCTCGAAATCTCAACAGCACTGTAACTAAATCTAAATAGGATAGCCGACTAAATACTTACCCTTCAAGTTGCAGCAGACAATTTCAAATGACCTACTACCTGACCCATGATAATGAGATAAGAGGCACTTCCAGGATATTTCACATATTTCACCCCAATTTGAAATTGATATCAAACAAAACAGCTTAACGGCAATTTCACAGGATCATCTGAGGTGGCAGCTCAAATGATGAGCGGGAAAGAAAACGCTCATTCTAATTCTTCCTTAACGTAATATTTCTGCCTTTGAAGCCCAACAACAACAACAGCTCCAAATACACAGTGATCTTGTGGAACTCCCATACAACCAATCTGATTTTTCCACTGCAGCTTTCAAGGCATTTTCCTTGCATGGCTGAGGTAGGAGCACATTGCAAATGAAAGATTAGTGCGATTGTGTTACATTATTGTGAGGTTCCCCTCTCAGCTTAGGCTGATTTGTGAGCCTGTTCAGCAATGTTTCCGGCACACTCCCTTTGTAATAGATGTACTGGGCCTTGAATTGTTGTGCAGTAGAAGCAGTTCAATTAATACAGCACCACCATAAAATAACTATTGAAATGACAAACGGGTAAATGAATAAGCATTTGCCTCTGCAGGCGCAGCGAGGGAGTGCGTGTCTGCTGAAATTTATGCCCGCAAATCAAGCGCTTTTGGGGACGATGATGCCGTCAACTAAATATATCCCGCTGTCGCACACAAGAAGGGGCAGGTAAAAGATGGACCCGTTATCTCTCTCACCATCGACTGATGATGGCTCATTTGAATATTTACAGCTGCGTCTAAGGTAGGTAGAATGATCTCCTATCATTAGGCCACAGCCCTTCAGTGTAGCATAAAGATGCATCAAAGACAGCAGGAGGAAAAAGAAAAAAGAAAAAGGAAGACGTTGGTACGCATTGTGCTCAGCTCTCTCGCACAGTGAGGGACAGAAAAGCCCCAAGGTGGCTGATGCACCTAGCTGACCGTGTGGTGGGATGGAGAACGCCCTCTCGCTCTTGTCAATATTCATTTCCAGCAGCATTGACAAAAGCCGCAAGGATAAATATGCAAGAGAGCTGACGGAGGGAGAGCCAGAACTCCTAGTTTAGTCAACAGGCCCCAGTGTTCGCTGCATGTTGATTAAACACTCAAGTGCAGGATGACTAAGTCACGTCTGACAACTGCGGGGTGAATAAGACTTTTTTTTAATTTACACTCTGCCACATCCAGGAGGTTGTCTTGTCTTAGTCATGGCTGCTGTTTTTGCTCGCTTTAATTGGACTAAGACGTTTCTGACTACCCAAAGCTGGTTATTTTTGGTATTGCATGTCACTGCTGGTTTTAAGTATATTATTTGGTTGTGCTTGTCTTGTGACATTTCCCAGAAAGACTTAATGGCTATCATTTGCAGGGCTAGGGATTGCTCAAAAAAATAGAAAAGACACAAATTCAAAAGAGAAAAGGTTCAAGGTCAGTTAATCCTGCCATCACCTACCGCAAAAAAACAAAAAAAAAACAAAAGCGATCAAATCACATACACATTTTCCCCTTCAGCAGCGACTTGTGGGAAAATGGATGGTGTCCGGAGTGTAGTTCACATGGGTTTCAATTAGCAATGTCTAAATGAATTAAGAGGTTTAAAGCCATTGCTGTTCTAGAGGTGGTATTAACCTGGTGCTTCTCATTAGCCACCCCTGGCTGATAAAGAGTAAGGGGAGCGGTGGTGCAGACAGACACCTCGTGCTGACAACGGGTGACAGAGTGGATCACGCTGCCTCATGAATAGTAATGGCCGCCAACTTGTCCCACTCTCCCCCGTGTGAGAAGTGACGGATTCTTGTGTCAACAGGGCCCATGGCTAGGGGAAAAAAAAAAAAACGCTTGACAACAGACTGAGATATTCTGGAGAAAGGAAGACTGGCGAGGAGAGAGAGAAAGAGGCAAAAATCCAGTCCTGACATGAAGGCTGCATCATAAGATTGTTTGTCAGTCAGAGCCACATTCATCGCCTCCCTGAGAGCGAGTAAATAAACACTGTTTGCGGGGAAAAGGAAGTGAGACTGGATTGCTACCTGGTGCCTTCAGGGTGCACAGAGAGGTGTTGGCGTGTCTCCGTAAATCAGGCTGAGCAGCCACTCTTAATGCACTCCCCAAACCGTCGATAAGGAAAAGGAGAAGCGAACGCTGCTTTTCTGAAGAGTGATGTCACTGATAACCTGGCGGGCACACACTCTTCCCGGCTGACCAGGTCTCGGCCAATCAATAGCAGAACAATGCCACGCTTGGCAAATGCACAGGTGAAGGGAATGTCAAATAAGCAGCGAGAGAGTGAGCTGAAAAAAAAAAAGTATAATGGAGTCTGAAGTGGCAGAAATAACTGTGATATCCTTCACATGGCGACCACCTAAAGCTCTTGTAGACGGAGGAGTTCTACTTGCAGTGAAATGCCACCTCTGCTCTCATTTTTTCAGCATTTTTTTAATGAAAATCTCCCTCCTCCACCTTCAAGAAGAGCTGGAGGAGGTAACTGAGAGCTGGGCCCTGCACCTGTTTCTTCTGAACTCCCCTTGGCCGCGGAAAGAGTTTGGAAGTAGGTGTGGTTACGCGTAACAAAAACAGTCACTGGTCAAATCTGTCAATAGAGGCAAGTCATAGCAAAATAATGTGCAATGTTTCTTGGGCCTTTGAAGACAGCACAGCACAACAGTTTAAAATAAGAAAAATTACTCCTTCCAACCACAGTCACTTCATCCTATTTTAATCTAAGCTCTATTTCCACACGGCTGCCACGTGTATTTCTCACACCCAGGACAAAATTATCCCACAGCATTTCCTCTGCCACACAAAGAAACCGTGACCAAATAATCCAATAAAAAAAATTTTTTTTTTTAAATAATCCATTCCTGCACACATGCTGTCCTGCTGTTACCTGAATGCAAAACATCTAACTTGCCTTGTGGCAAAATCACTGGTTAGCGTTTTTAATGCCAGTCCAATGACCATGGTTAAGTCTCCCATGGCACACATTTGTCCTCTGTCTTCAATATTTATTCAAATATTTTATTTTGTATTTTTTCTAAGATGCAAAGAACTTCTAACTCACTCATATAACCTCTTATTCACATTTAGCATCCTACCTGCCAGCTTGTACCAATAACAGGTACATAAAGTTGAAAAACGAATTTAACAGCAGTGATTTTTGCCACAACTCTAGGCTGAGAGCTCTTTAGTTCAGTGTACATTTTTTGTGTTATTATTATTATTATTTTAGTTGTTATTCTTATATCTAGTTTGATGACTAGATTAACTTTTTTTTTAAAGTTTTTTAAAAGTTCAATAAATGTGCAATGTTTAAAAGTCCAGTCATGATGTCAGTGCAAAGCAAAATAATCACATTTGCAATTTTGCCACAGTTGAGCAACTTTACCTGTCAGTTGTGTCCAGTAACTTAATTTATCCAGAGGTGTATCCATGGACTTTTGTGTTTGCTGATTAGAAAAATACTGAGAGTAGCTACCCCACAGCCTCCTAGCAGGTACACCTATCGTATCACTTTGAAAATCAGTTATAGCATTCACAAGATTTTCAGAAAACCTGACCTCTATCTTGGAGGTGACAACAACTGAGATTCAACCTCATCTGAGAATTTTAGTAGCTGCATCTATGGTATCAATTTCAAAATCCTCTGTGACCTCCTTCTTGAGTTACTGCATTCACAAAATTTTCATAAAACTTGACCTCTGATCTCTGACCTTGAGGTGAGGTCATCTATAGTCAAACTCGTGCAAGATTTTTATTAGATGCACCCATTGTACCAATTTGAAATGCCTACATCACTTCATTCCCAAGTTATGGAATTCAAAAACGTAGGTGTCCACGCCACCCGTCCCCATCACTCTTTTACAGCTGAGCAGTAAAGACAATTAGACTAACAATAGACAGCCGAGGCACATGCCTCTCTGATGTTGGGGAAATGTAGCAAAACAAAACAAAAAACAAGAGGCAGGGATTATGAGCCTAAAACATCGAACCTCATTTAAGAATTGGACTTGTAAAATGCTGCTAGCCACTGCATTCATGTTTGGTTTTAGAGTGCGGGTTCTCGCAGAAGTGACATATTTTTACATTCATTTCACATTCATCAGTCATACCTCAATCTGTAGGGCCAACAGACAATAATTACAAAAGTTTAAAAAAACTAAAAACCTTCAAGGGGACCCATTATGCTAATTTCCATCCCCATGTATTTAATTCTTGGACTAGAGTGGCTTTGCAAGACTCACAGTTTAGAATAATACATATCTCACATGTCTCATACTGGGCCTTTGTTCTTCTGCTGTCTGAGTCAAGCCCCTTTCCCTCCTCTGCTCCCAGCCAGAGGTGTATGCATGATATGACCATATTATAATAATACCTTCACATAATTTCCTACAGAGCCTAACTGCCTGAAACTGAGTGTTTACGGCAGTCTAAAGCCTGAGCTTTTGGATCATGTGGACTGATTCTACTTATGCTGTCCTCATTTGAAACTTTGGCCAAGTTCACATTAGCGTCTTCCATTATAACTGTATGTACATGGCAGAAGGGGGGGGGGTCCAGTCTGATTGGTTGATCATGCAGTTTTAAACCATGAAGGTCCCTAATACAAAATCTGAATTTGGGCTGATGTTAATATCTGACAGGTGATACTCCTGTGTATTCACAGGTAGCAAGTAGCCATCCCGTGCCCTGCCTCCTACATGTGCTGCTCAGGCATCTCCCTTAACAAGAACGCTAATGCTGTGTGCAAGTTCATTTGTTTTTAGAGGAGAAAAGAAATCCGCAGTACATCCAATTCGTGAACTATGTATAGCTGATTGGTCTGTAAGGTTCAGATTACTTGCATGGCAACTCTTGACCAATGAACTACATTTGACCAAATAGAGGTCTTGTCACGTGGCTTTAGGTGGGATTTCAAAATTACTTCCAGAATCATTTCCACAGTCTGAAATTTAAGTGTGTTGCTGGAGCAAGCGCAGTCCCGTAGCCTGCATGCATAATGGGCTAATGTTTCACACCGCCTTTATGACTGCCTGACATGTCACATCCAAAAAGATCTCTTTTGTGAAAGAAAACACTGTTGTTAATATTGGATCTCCCTCCCTCTAGACTTTCCTTATCACAGACAAAATGTGCTGCAAGACTGACATGTCATGGTGCTGTTTGTCAGACAGCCCTCAGACGGAATATTTTTCCCCCCGATCAAATTGGAATGAACTATATTTTCAGGCTATTTGTTGTCACAAATTCACCCATTCTTCATATGGATGTGATATGCGCCTTGTCCCAGCTGTCAAAGGCTCAGTGGTGGCAGAATGTATTCATGTCTTAAATGAATGATAAAGTACGCTGCAACAGCTCAAAACCGATGCTATTTGGAAAATAAAATGGTTTCAATAGTTAAAGAACTGTGGCCGTTGAGCAATACTCCTCTAAAGCTTGTGACAAACTGCAGTGATGCACGCTCCATTAGATAATCTTTGACTCAATTTGTTTCTAAATTTATGTTTCTAGTCGTTTCAGTGAGTCGAAAGGAAGGAAAATGTTCCCTTGAATTGGATTTTTACAGCAGAAAAATTATGGGATGCTAATCTAAAAATCTTAAAGACCATATTAAAAGCACTGCCAAGACATTTGCTCAGCAGTGTAATTTATCATGTGCAATTTTTTTTTTAATTTCCATATTAATGTGATCACTGTACACACACACACACACAGACACACACGTCATAGCTGTTGATCATAGGTATTTGGTATTTGTACACAAATTGAATATTTTGGGTGGTGTGTGTGTGTGTGTGTGTGTGTGTGTGTGTGTGTGTGTGTGTGTGTGTGTGTGTGTGTGTGTGTGTGAGGGTGTGAGGGTGTG
>VURO01000938.1:0-11752 GCA_015108175.1 Pelvicachromis taeniatus
TGAATGTAGTACACACACACACACACACACACACACACACACACACACACACACACACACAGCTAATTAATCACTCCCTCACCAGTTGGGTGTCATTTGCCATTTATCATTTGCCAATAAGAAAGCTCAATCATTATGAAACTAAACTGACGGTTATCTGATGCACTTTGCCAAATGCTATCCCTCTGTCGCTGCTTGTCTGCATACAATAAAAGGCTGTTTAACCATACATCACTCAATAGGCACTGGAAGACAGAAATCAGAAGACATCTCTTAAGAAACATCATGCCCCTTGCCTACAGTTTCTGCATATATTGCACAAATGTGTTTAGAGATCGTCCCTTTGCTACCATTATGTGAAAATTAGCAGTCGGTTTATCAGGAAAAAGTTTAATTTCCATTAAACCGCTGAAAACAAGAAGCGCTCAAGAAGATGACGCACTTCACAGAGCACCGACAAACGTCAAGCGGTGAAAAACACTAGAGGTGATGGAAACCCGGCCTGTATGCTTTTGTATTCATTTAAAGAACATTGCTATCTTAACACAAATGATTGAAATCCTTTTCACTGGCTAGTATTTTTCAAAATTGTGCTTCCTGTACAAAATCAATTTATTGACTGTATTTTGCCACATTAACATGTCAATATTACTGAGTTTTTCCTTATTAAGGGAAACACAATTTTCCTGTGATTTCTTTTTCTCTATGCAAGCATTTCATCAAAATGACTTTAAGAAATGTCAACTGTGCACTTGATTGACATTTATAATGTACAACAATGACAATAACCATGCAGAATTATTAAAGCGACACAATTTTTTTGTTTTTCACAAAAAACTCTGGCCAACTCTGAAGCACCGTGTGCCTGCATGGTCTAAAGTAGGTTAGAGGCACTTACGGACTTCTCGTTCTCGTTTTCCCGACAGTAATGGGTGGGTAGGGGGTGGGGGGATGCTGTCATTTTGTTGTATTATTTCGACAGATGTTCTAAATAGCGATAACTGTCAGTATCTTTGTGCTCTGAGGAATGTTTTCTCGCGGTGTCTCGCACATGAAATAGTACCTGCAATAATGCACTGGATGTGATAGGTTAGCTGCGAAAGCAGCACTCACGAGTCGAGCCTTCAGTGTTTGTCTGCAGTAAACCGAGGCACCGCAAACTCACTAACACCCAGTGGAACAGCTCTCCTGGGCTTCCACATAAAAGACCGCAACAGCTGTTCCACCATTTTGCAGCTTACCAGCTCGCAATGTTCTCCATCACCCTCCACCTCGTTCACATTCTCTCGTCCCTCTCCGTGCCGCTCTCACTCACTCTCTCTCACCTGGGGGTGTGATTAGCAGAGTCAATTAGCGCACACTAATCAGGCTAAAACACAGACTGACAGATGTAGAATGCCAAAAATTACTTTTTTTATCCCCCCACTAACTTTTTTTTTCTTTTCCCAAGTGATTTCCTAAAATTAGTGAAGGGAGTCTTGCCACGATTCATCATCAGAGTAATTGTTGGTGGTTGTGTGTGTGTGTGTGTGTGTGTGTGTGTGTGTGTGTGTGTGTGTGTGTGTGTGTGGTGTTTGTAGCACTTTACATTGTAGAGGCAGCATGTGTCATTACAAGAGTATCTTGAAATTGCTGAACCTTCATGGTTTTGCCCAGACTCTGTAGTGTTGTTGAGTCAGAAGCAGGTATTCGAGATGAGTCGAGATGTTTTTGTGCATCTTTATTGAGTTCAGGTTGTGCATCTGTAATCTGTGACCCTGCTGCTGACTGTGAGCGTTTGCTTTAGAAATTAGGATTCAAAGAACAGATACTGGTGATGCATGAGAGATACAACCGAAGCTAAATGTTGGTTTGCATTGTTTGGAACTATTAAAATACTACAAGGAGCTATTCAGATACTACCAGCAATTCTGACTTTCTTTACTATGAATTAAAAAAGACAATAATTGTGGTGTACATTGGCAGAAGCCACATTAAACAAAGATTCTCTGTTAGTGACTAATATCTGGAAGCAGTGATCGAAATATCTGTTGCTCTGACAAATTAATACTAAAAGGGTGACACTGTCGAGAACACAGCTCAGTTGCTGTGTCCCAATTCAGGGGCTGCATCCTTCGGAGGACCCGGCCTTCGCGGTCTACGTGGGCCGGGACCTCCGGAGGCCGAGAAGGCGTGAGAGTGAGAGGCTTGTGAAATGGGACAGTCTAGCCTTCAGATTTGTGTCACCAGCTGTTCCCGCCCTTACCGCTTCCACCTCCTCGGTTTTACCGTCTGTTGCTGCCGCCAGTGGTGGAAACTGGAATTGGCCGGGCCGCGCTATGAATTCTGGGATATGTTGAGCCACGAAGGATGCACCCGACCCATCCTTCAAATTCGGGAAATGAAGGACGCATTTGTCGGCCGCATTTGGAGCAGCCTTTGAATTGGGACAGCCTTCGTCGTGTCGCTGTGACGTAACTAACCTACAAATGCGGCCCACGAAGGATGCATCCCCTGAATTGGGACACAGCAAGTGTGTCTGTTCCGCCTCTTTCTGGACATGAAATTAACATTATGCGGCTGGATCTCCTGTCTGCAAAGCAACTGTTTGTGGGCTCCGTAAGTGCCATATGTAAGTATTCTTGCTGACTTCTGATCAGTTCTTTGAGATAATAATGGGGTTTTGTGGGCGATAGTAACTCCAGTGTCCAGAGTGGCACATCAAAAGCAGACACAAAAAGTTATCTGCTTGGTGCAAAGACGCAAAGCCGATCATCAATCATCGCTTCAGCAATCTCCCTCATGCTACAGTCACACAGGGAAAAAAAGTGGTTGGACAATGGCACGGTGACGTTCTTTCAATCTCATTGGCTGTTAAATGGTTGTTTCAACGATGGGGACCAGTTCTGGACAGTTGATGTCTTCAAAGCGATAAAACGGCAACAGAGCGGAGTCGATCTACTATTAGTTTACCAGTTTGGGATTGAATGGGATCAAGATGGCAATTACCAGCAGACTATTTGTGATAAATAGACAAGCATTGCCACTTTTAGAGAAGTCTGTAGATTTGAAACTGAAATTCAGAAATTCCTCCACAAATGATGAGCTAGTTGCTACAGAATGCCAATTTAACTGCAAACTGACACACATGCTCTGTAACGATGCTTTTATATAAGAATGGAGCCACAATATAACCAGCGGGCAACTGAGTCCAATTTCTTGTTTTTGAATTAGATGGCAGTGATTTGCAAAAATTCACCAATTTGTCTGAGAGTGATTGCAGTCAGTCCGAGTTGCACCAGGTGACCCGTGCAATCACCTTGACAATAAAATTGGTTGCCCGGAGGTTGAGGGTAAAGCAACCTCAAATTTTGGGCCACCAGTTGGTTGCAAGAACTACTTGTAATGTGTTACCAAAATGCAAAACATTTAATGCAATCATCAGGTTGCATCAACTGTTTTTAATTGCAAGGAAGTTGTTGTCCTATTTTTAGTCGAGCCATTAAGCAAGCACGCATCCAGTTCATGCAATTCACATCTGCCTGTTTAAGCACAGGAAGAAATCTGCTTCACTGCTGTGTTGACATGAGCAGTGACTACATGATCATCTTTTAGCTCCATCACCCCACAAGTACACACTTTGTTTTTTACATTCTTGGGATAAAATTAAATGCCATTAAATCAACTAAATAGTAACTTTTTTTTTACAACTCTGTCCATGAAAAAGATGATGCACCTTCTGAGCCAAAGTCGTCTTGCATAGAGAACCCTCTATGACCTCTGTGACCTCAGTGTGTAAGCACAGGAGGAAGTTTCCACTTGGGGAAAAACACTTGAGCTTGTTTGGATGAACCCAATACACTTATCTCTTCTGCTAAGCCCAGGATGCAGCACCTTTAGCCCTTACATGAACTGCTTGGGGTGCTGATGGTGTATTTCACTGTATGTAGACTTTGGATAGAGTTGGCCACTGATTGCATATTTTATCCGAATTAAATCTCCTGAAAACATGATACATATTCGATTAAGACACACATTACATCCTATCCTGACTAATAAACTGTACATCAAGAAATTGATGTACTTTTAGTCTCTAAAATCATTTCTGTTTTTCTTTGTGTGTGATTTGGACAGAAGTGTTACCGTTTTTTTTAACGTTGTGACACAAAACCATATTACATTGCTTCTCAGTTTTCACTCGTGTGACCTTCAGTTACCTTTTCATTTTACACATATCCCACAGTGATGATGGTATCTCCCACAATATTGGGGTGACACAGTGGGTGGCAGAATTATGCAACTGCATAACACATGGGTGAGTAGAGGCCCAATTTTCAGTAAGCAACACCCAAGATTTATTGCCTGGTAGCTGTAATCCAATGTGGGATCTTTGCAGGGAAACGACAACACAAAAACAAACCTCCCATGTGTTACGCACTTCCACTTAAGTTCTCAGCTGCCAAAAAGAAAGTAGCTGGCATTTCCATGTGAGACTACGTGCCACAGATCCTCGTCTTTGGCCAGAAATGGAGCTGGCAATGACGCCATAGGCAGTCCAAAGGCAAAACGGTCTAAAAAGACGAAAAAGGAAAAATGACTGCAAATGATAAAACAAGAAGAAACAAGAGTAGGTGAGGACCTGCTTGTATTTGCTTCCACTTCCATCACCCTTAATCATATCGCAGCAAGAACAAGAAGAAGAAATATGTGCTTTATTTTTTTTTTTTTTTAAAGTCTCTTCCCGACACTCTTGCAAATGTAGTTGTTTCATTATTATGCCACCTCTTTCACCTCAAGCAAGTGTAAAAGCTTTCATTTTGATTCCATTTATTTTCTGCAGATTTAAAATGTGCATACAAATTAGTGGCTGGAAAAAACTTAATGTGAGAGGTGCGACTGGCAGTAAGATGGTGAGCAGTACATGACAACTTGAAGAGCCCCACTTTGCTTCATAAAGTGGAGGTTATCACTCATGTACAACTGTACGGATTGTGCCGTTCTGTCCCCTGACTTTGTACGACTTGTCTGCTTGATCTGTCTTCTAAGGAAAAACCGTCTTGGGAATGAACAGTACTTAAAAAAAAAAAAAAAGTGCATTTAAAGTGTCTCGGTGATCCAGTCTCAAACTTGACAAAACAATTACCTTTTGTCTCGGAACTTTGTTGCTTCAAAGTGTGAGCTTTGTATTTTGGGAGGAGCTGATGCTTAAATGTGTTCTTGCAAAGCTGTGTAATCCTTTATGTGATCAGGAAGGCATGAAGTTAGAGTGTTCGGGGAAATGATGTGGACAGGGTAATCCCCAAAGGTCTTACTGCGCTTGGAAAATGAGGGACATTACCTGCGGTCTTTGCATGAGGGTTAAATAATGATGTCTTCTCTCCACACAGCTCTCCTTTCCTCTCATGAATGACTAAACACACACAAAGTGTGCTTTGTATAAAATGTTAGTACCAGCCTGCAACAGCAAAAGAGACCATTGTCAAACATGAGCCAGTGGTTAAAATTTGGAAAATATACAGGGCGCCATTTGAGCTCCTTTAACACACGTAACATATGTGTGCTTGACTGAAATGGTGCGATTTGAAAAGCAAAGTGCTTCAGGAGCAGTCGATCGGAAAGTCTTATGGTTACTCAGTAGGAGACCGTATCTACTGTGTGCATCGCTTTAAATTAATAAATCCTTTTAATTCAGATGTGGTATTTCTCTTACTAACATTACTTCATTATGTATCAAAAGTAGTTCATTCTTTTGAAACTGAATTTGAAATCATGCACCGATGCGACTGCAAGAAGCAGTATTGAACAGCAGTAAGGTACTGTAAGTAGTAAAAGTGCGTTTTGCTTCAACCCCAAGAGGTTGCTGCAGCTTTTACATCCAGTATTGTGGCCAAAAAAATAACATTCAATTCATAAAAATATATCAGATTGCACATTTTTGGGCAAAGAGGTTGTATATGGTCCGCCTAAGTCCCATGTGCTGAAAGTTTAAAGAAATCAGAATCTGATACCATGGACCAGGATGTATTATATATTGGGGATGTCAAGATGTTTATCATTTGTCTGTAGGAGAGAAAAAATATTAGGTTCTGGTACATCAATCAAACGTGCCATTTCTAGATGACTGTATTGAACAGCTGGGATTAGCCACCCACTGTGAGGAATTAGCGAGGGACAAATAAATGCAGGGTTTTTTCAGGATTTGTCTTAATGCAGTCCGTACTGTCACCGTGCGTGTTAACACGTGCATAACTGCTACTTTCGGCTGCTCCCTTGTCACAGGGGGTCGCAACAGCGGGTTGCGCCCCATGTTTGATTTGGCAGAGTTTTTACGCCGTATGCCCTTCCTGGCGCAACCCCGAAGAGATTTGTGTCTCCAGCTGGAAACAAACCCGCGACCTTTCGCTTGCCCAGCTAATTTGAAAAATCTGATGGTTACACAGTAGGAGACCCAGGATATTGTTCCCTTATCTGGTGTCACTTGTCTTCGCCAGTCAGGATGAGGAGTCACATGGAGGTGAATATGAAAAAAAAACAAAAAAAAAACAGAAGCAGCATTGTCGACAGCATATGTCCCGTCATAAATATGGACAACCTATTGGCAGTGAAGGGCAGTCAAGTTGTAATATTCGAAATACAAAGGGTTAAGTAATGAATACAGGCTGAAGGCAACACAAGAAGTTGGAGTAGGAGCCAGTTGGACCCAAGTGTCCAATGTTCAGATTACAGACCACACAGTATTTGAGCTGAAATATGACTTTCTTGGCAATAAGCAAACCTGCACTCATGGACCTGACTGAGTTGTTACTGTGACAAAAGAGAAGTTCACATGACTGACCAGACTGCCAAACTGTGAAGCTCTCCATTCTGACAGATAAAGACATTAGTTGTGCCTTGTCACTGTGTTTCACTGCAACAGAACAATTTGCCTTGGCTTAAGGTCTGCAGCTTTTGTCATTTTATAACGCATGGGCGGGAAAGATGGGAGTAGCTGTCTGACAGCTGTAGACTTTCTGCTAACAGTGGTGCTCCCCTTCAACAAGTTTCTTTTAAGATGAAAGCCCCGCATGCTTTTATCCCACTTCCATGTTTGATATACAGGCAGGGGTTGTGGCTCTGTTCTTGTCTCAAAGTGATGTTGTGTCATTTGATCTTGGCAGATAGGAAGACATCTGAGGCCTGATTGGGTTAAAAAAAACTATGACAAGCGCAGTTTGACACTGCTAAAATATGTGCTATCCTGCTTTGAAGAGACAATTAACATGGGAGCCAATTGCTGTTGCCTTTTTGTCTTCTCGGTCCTGTCACAACAGTGTCCTGACATCTTTTTGTAGTGTAGTGCTCAATTAGCATTACCCTGACTTAAGAAATGGTGTAAAACATCCAGATTCTGTACCAGTCTGTCAGACACCCCTGATGGTTGGGTTTACAGTTCTATATGATGCAAATCGAAGGCAATGCGGATTTCTTTTGGCAAAACTTCTGCCAAATCTACTCTTTTGCTCTTCTGAGACACACAATTAACCTCATGACTTACTGATAAGTTGCTTCTAAATTGGTCCAATGCAGAACTCATTTGGCTCAAACTATTTGTCCCTGAAGCCAGAGGTAGCTTCTGTGACATGACAGAAAACTAGGGTAAAGTTTAGAACGTTGAAACTAAAAAGGAGGACATTTTCTATTCTCCCCATTAATTAGCTCATGCCCACATATCCACCCCTCACCTAAAAGTTTCTAAATCTGTGGATTGGCCTCATTAGAAGAGTAGAGCACTGCAGTTGGGTATGTGTGATCAATAGCCCAAACTGAGAGTAGCTCCATGCTGATCACTTGCTAAATCCCACTTCTGATAGGAGTTGTTGTTCGGCACCAGCAGAGCTAACTCAGTTGATTAAATATCCACCTCCCTACCCTCCTTTTTCCTCCCATCTCTGCAGGCCTGAGTGATTGCCTGAGATGTGAAGGGGGGGGGGCTAATGGAGGGAGAGGGAGAGAGAGACTGATGGAGGAATAAAGGGAGGGCAGAAAAGGGGAAAGATCAATTGTGGATTTAGCTGAGAGCACAACTTGGCAAGTGCATGCAACCCACGGCAGATAATATGATTATCTTGGGAAGGGAAAAAAAAACAAAACAAAGAACCCCACCTCACTGCATTATGCAAAGGAAGATGTAAGAGGAGTCTTGTCTGCCATGCAGGCTTTAATTCAACAATATTTACTGGGTGCCATGTTTTTTTTTTTCTTCTTTTTTATCTCTGCCAGCAGCTTAAGAAAAATTAATAAATAAATCAGAAACTAATACCATGGTCCAGGGTGTATTATATGTTGGGGATGACAAGAAGCTCACTAATGCAGTGGAATTGTGTATTATTTGTCAGTGGGAGTGAAAAATATGAGGAGCTGGCACATCAATCAAGGATGCCATTTCAACGTGGCAGTATTGAACAGTTGGGATTAGCCACCCACTGCGAGGAATAAGCGAGGGACAAATACATGCATTATGGTGTTTCGGTTTTTTCTTTTTCTTTTAGGGTTCCTCGTTCCTTTGTCCATACTGTCACTGTGCTTCAAAGTTATTATCAGCTGATGAATAGAAGGGTGTGTTTTTTTTTTTGCAGTTTCCCTGCATTATAGCCGTGTCCTCTGGTAGATGCAGACAAGGAACAATAATGCAGAAATGTATCAAGTTTGACATTCGGAAGTGCCCGGAAAGGAATCAGGAACGCCATACATACATACATACGTACATACTCATTAGATATAATGCATGAGATTTCATTTTCGTTACCTACCAAAATGATTCCTAACATATAGTAACACTGAAACATCATTAGGTTCAAAAACCTAATCTGGATTTGCATTGAGTGGAAGTCAAATAGGAGCGGTGATTTGTTGAGGTATACAAATATAGAGAGTGTATAAGGCAACAACAGACTTTTATAATTATACAATTATAATTACAACAATAACAGATTTACATTCAATATTGAGTATGACAACCTTTATTCTTCCACATAGCCTGTACTCTCTTAGGCAAGCTCTTCTTTCGGCGAGTAGTCTTTAGGAATAGTTTTCAAAGAAGGAGATTCAAAGCTCCTCTTTTGGTGCTGCCTGCCTTTTGTTCACTTCTCTGTCAAAATAATTGCACAGTGCTTCAGTAATGTTGAGGTCGTGTCTCTGTGGAGGCCAATCCATGGCTAATGGTGTTCTGTTGTGTATCCAGGTATGCTTTCACTGCATTGGCAGTATGTTTGGGATCATTGTATTGTTGAAAGATTAAGTCACTACCAATCGCACATTTTCCAGGTGGTATTGGAAGGTGAATCCAAATCTGATGCTACTTTTCTGAGTTTATAATTCCACCAGTTTGGACAAGATCCCTAACACCACTGGCTGAAATGCATCCTCAGACCATGACAGAGCCTCCGCTGTATTTTACAGATGGCTGTAGATGCTCAGTGTTGCACCTCTCTCCTGTCTTCTGTACATATTTATGACAATTTGAACCAAAAATTTGGATTCATCACTCCATAAGACCTGTTGCCACTGACTTTGATTCCAGTTCTTGTGTTAGTTGATGTACCTCAGCCCTTTCCCCCCCATTTCCCTTCCTTAAGAATGGCTTCTCGACAGCCACCTTTCTATTCTACTGAGACCATTTATGATGATGCTCCAGTGAACAGTAGATGAACCAACTGAAAGGCCAGATGAATCTCTCAGGCTCTGTGGACTCGTCTTTGCTGGATTCTTCTTTCATATTTCTCAAGGACAGGTTTTTAAGATGCTGCTAACCTGCTGCAGATGGTTTTTCGAGTTGCCGTTTCTTCTTTTGACCTCCTTTTGTCCATTTTTAGTCCATTTGTCGATGTTTTAGAAACACACTGCGCGCCATGCTGAGATATCACGCTTTGAGATGCCAAGTTTTTAGCTAATACATCTTTGTCAAAAGTATTATTTTATGCCTGTCAATTTTTGTTATCTTTGGCATTTTTCATTGTTTCAACAAATTTTAATGTGAAGAACTTTTGTAATAGGCTTGCAAATAACAAAGCACCTAAAGATACATTGATAAATATTGATACATTGGGTCTTCGATAAGGTGTTACATGTAGCCACAGCACTGGTTCATCCTTTTAGTTGGGTGCTTTTTTCGACTTGAATGATTCATTCTTCATGGGTCAGTGTTGAAAACACAGAAAATGATCAGGTACAACGATGGACTCAAGGTAAGTGGAAAAACATGCAAAAAGTGTCCAAAGAAAGTCTCCACCTTCACAAAGGCTGGAGAACTATTGTTCAACACCACTTTCAAAAAATTACAAAAGAAAGCAGGAAGTTTAGCTCCTTAGGAGCAAAATGGAAAGAAATGAGTAGTGACAGCACTACTGTCACTACGTGGTTTTACACGTAGTAAACAATCAGATAAGGTTTTATCAAATTTAAAGAGATTATTGTTGAAATCTGAGGTTTGAAGAAACATGTAATAAAATGAACTTTTTATTCTGTGCACTTAAATCCTCGAGGGTTCACATTTTTTTAGTGACACTGGTGAGTAAAACCTTGGAAGGTCTACATGTAAACCTTCCTGAAATCAAAGTTTGATCTAATCCTTTCCTGCTTTGGCGTTTTGCTTTGACACCTTTTGCCCCCCACACTGCCTTAGACATTTAGAGTTGCCAAATATTATGCTCTTGCTGAGGGCGGGTAGGCGAGAAGAGAATATAGACTTCTGTCTGGACACGTTGTCCCCAACTCGGTCTCAGGCTGTCTCTTTTTCTCTCACGTAAAGGGAATGGAAGCTGCTCACTGGAGATAAGCCGCTTCTTTCCTGTGAATTGCAGCTGCCACTGTCAATATGCAGCGGCGTTTCGGTATCCATTTCCCCGTGTCTTGTCATTGGCAGAAGTGACAGGTAGATTGGATGGAAGACCTGCAAGCTGGGATGGGTCACCAGCTTGGGCTTGTGACGTCTGGAAAGTTGGTGTCAGCCCGCAGGCCATTGGCATTCACACATACAGCTCAATGTGCATTGAAAATGGACCTGTGAAGTGAGACAAGGCTGAATGCATATACTTCTTTCCAGGATGCATTGGAAGCGGTCATAGGATGCACGAATGTGCTAGACGTCTGACTGGAAAACACTGGTGGAGCTTTAGGCTTTACGGTGTATCAGCACAGCATCACAACTGGAACAAATCGACAGCTGCCAACAGGAGACAGCGTGTCAAGATTGAAATGATTATAAATTAGCTTTTAAAAAATCAGCTTGCATGAAATAATCATAGAGCACTTGAAATTTAGATTTTTTTTATTAACACCTAAATATATATATTTTAATGCCAATCTTGTTTGTTTTTCTTTTCTTTTTTTTTGTCTTAGACATTTGGGACTACATAGACGTGCTAAAATAAAATTCTGTATCGTTTTCATTTTTCATAAAGTAAATGTAAGTAAACATATGTTTAAAGATATAATTAGATGCTAAAAGAGTGATTTATCATACGTTCTTTTTAAATTCCTAGGTGCTGTTAAAATTACAGCATAAATGACTTTGTGGCATATTAACAGCGCTCGGTGTAATGGTAGAAAGCAGTTTGACAAATGAGGCCCATTTTATTTAAACAGCACACCTACTAGGCAGCAGCCAATTACCCTTGTGGGCCAGCATGCAGGAATTTGGTCCTCAATATGTTTTGACAGCGCAGTGCTATATCATAGTTAGCCCCGCAGACACACTCGTCAGCCTCATACTTGATCCTGAACACAAAAGCTGTCA
>VURO01000938.1:23011-33844 GCA_015108175.1 Pelvicachromis taeniatus
AACTTGGGGAAAAGGATTTTTTTTTTTTTTTTTTTTTTTGATCGACTGTATCAAAGGCTTTGGGAAGGTCAGTGACGAGGGCGGCACAAGCCAGTTTTTATCCAGGCTAAAGACGATGCCATGAATGGATGAGAATGTAGCTTTTATTGGGCTGTTATTGAGGAAGTCCTCTGGCTGTTATATGCATTCATGTTGTAGTGTTGACATCAATGACTCTTAATGGCTTCAAAGTTACTGTGTTCATCTCCTTGGCATTCTTCTGTCTGCTTTATATATGTATGAGAGCTGGTATCAGTGTAAGCTGAACTGAGTGAAGACTTGTTTGTAGTACTGAACTTGGACTCTTTCAAGTTGTGAGCTTGGTTATGCTTTAAATGCCCTTGCCTGCTAAGGCACGCTGTTAAAATCTATGAAATATTTGTATTGTTTAAAAAAAAACCCTAACTGTTTTGATCATATTTTGACCTATGAGGGCTGCCATTGCTTTGCGTCCACAAAGCACTCTGGATCGATAACATAATCTGGTTACACTCCAGAGCTATTATTATATCTAATGTTCCCGAGTATACAAAGTAAGACGAGCACAGTGCACTGCTTTCGATTGTAATGCCCCGTCCGTACGGAACCACAGAAGTGATACGCTTATGGTCGCGTATGAAGACAACGTCCAACTGAGTTCCTGGCAGTTCGTTCGTGATGCATTGAGTCGACTTGAAGAGCTTACAAACGCTAATGGTTATAAGCAGCAACTAAAACCAAATGTGCCTCAACCTTTCTCCCACAAGAATCTAAATGACTTTGTGTAGCAAGTGATGCCGTCAAAAGATATGTGAATGACAAGACACATTCGATGCTCCTGTACGGTAGTAGGCCATAAACTGTACAGGAAGGCAGTTGCTGCCTGTGAAATCACCCAGATCACTGAGGAAATGTTTTGTGACTAAAACCCATGCAGTTACCCAAAATGATATACAGTACATACTGATAATTGTGGCCCATGAAATTGGCTTGATAAAAATATGATGGTGGTGGACACTAATCTCTGAAACGCTATTAGTAGAATATATTTAATGATCTAATCAATACATCGACTACAGTTTCGGACACATTTGAATAAACATTGTACACAATGGTCGCCTTTTGAGTCTCTAACCAAACTGTGTTTAAGGTCAATGTTACATCAGTTGGCTTAAAGCCACTTTTCCATGTTTACCGTACAGGAACTGGTCAGATTTCAATATTAGCCAGCTTTGAGTACAATTACATCAATTAGTCCTTGATGTGTCTGTTTAGAAGCTTTCTTGACTTCTCTGTGCACCGCTCATTAGTTCGTGCATAACAGCAATCCGATTACAACAAAGCTTACGACTTCAGTTTTGTACTTCACACATTGCAACAACCTGTGGACTGTGATGGCTCAGGAGCCATGGAAGCGACTACGTCACCGACGTTCTGGTTTCCAGATCTTTAGAAACTAGCATATTTTCAGCGGTTCCTTTTAAGGTTTTGTCGAACACACTCGAGCCTTGCCTTAATTGTGCTTTTGGCTTGCTGTGTTTTGTATGAATAACAAATGCACAACGGGGCCTAAATTGTAACTGGGCTTTGTTAGCAGTGGGGAAAGCTGTGTTTTAAGTCTATCGCTCTTTAATTAACACAGTGGTCCTTTGAGTAGTTAGAGCGATGGTCTTTACTTTGCCTGCTTATATCTATTCTCTCCAAAAACCATCTGTTCTTTGAAAACTGTTATGCAGTAACCTTTGGGAATGTAACAGGCCAGTATTATAACTGCGGTATTTGAATCTTAAGCGGATTTTAGAGGATCAAGCAGTCACAAGTGTTTTGACTGCATAAATCATAATTACTGACTGCAACAAATGAAAATAATTAGACTTATAGCGGTTTGGTAAATATTATAATAAGAAGATTCAGTGACATCGGAAGAATTTTAATGAAAATGTGGGATTTTACTGGAAATCTGGTGGGTAAAAATGAAGTATTTAATTACTGGATTTTGATCAGTGAAAGAGGAAAACATTACACTTAGAAAATCACATAGGTGAATTACAGTACAACTTTATTTTCTTAAGACACCGCTGCCTTTTCTGATTAATTATAACTCACTAAATTAAACACTGACATCTGGGAAGCAACGCAACCACAAAAACAAGGCAACAAGACTATAAAAGTTTAAAGATAAATGATCAGTCAGTCTACAAAAACAGATAAGGATAATAAAGTTCCGGCATTATGAATGCATTCTCAAATCTAGTGAGTTTTTTTTCCTGACGGCCAACTTTAGGCACCTGTGCAAGAGGTAACCTTGAATATTAATGTGAAATCACGGCTTTAATTACACCCATACCTGTCAGCAAATTCCCCCCTCTCTCTCGAATACGAGTCAAGCTGGTCAGGAGTGCGAACAAAGGAAGTCTGCCTTAGTCACATGAACCAGTTGAGTATGAGCTGTTCTGCACAGGCCTCTCAAACATTCACAGTAATTACCTTCCCATGATTTTTGCTTTGTGATTCTTGTCTTGTCAATATTGCAGCTGGAATCCATTATTTAATATTTTCTCTCCCTGTTCTCTTTTTCTCCTCTCCTTTAGGTGAGTGTCAGTCAACAACGTGTGGATTATTTCATTATGTGAACTCCTGCTGTGTCCTTCTGCGCTGCCTTTATTCTTGCACGTCGTTGTACGAGTCTGCCATCAGGTTTGGGGAAAAAAAAAAAAAAGACTGCGACTGTTTCAATGTGATTTTGATCAAAGAGAAAATGTAGGGTGTCCAAGAAGACAGGCTTCATCCAGCAGACCTAGATCCTAGTGCTAGTGGCTTGAACCATATGCACATAAAAGTAAATGGCTTCTGTGACTAAGGGCCTTCTTTTTTTTGGTTAGAAAGGGTGTTTATTGTCTGGGCTTGACTTGATCTCTCTGGACTCCATTGGCTCCCAGGGAGCAAAAAGGCTACTGTATTTAGGAAACCTTTGTTTGTCTGTTTTGCGAGTACTTGTTATTCAACTCTCAAGATTCTAGTGCTTACTGGCTGATTACTGATTACTGTTGACTTGAAATAGTAAGTAATCACTTGCTGTGTCGTCTTTTCTTAGCAAGTCCTCACATTATTCTGATGATGTTTAAGTGTTTATGTTTTGTTGGTTTTGCAGCTTTCTGGAGTGTGTTTGCAAGACGATCTTTGACCTTCTTCAAACTATTTTAACAAGAAGTGGCAGATTCATTGTAAGCGTCTCAACACTGTTGTGACAAAGGACTGCTTACCCTTTGACAGGGTTAAAGCAACATATTGAATTTCAATTACAGGGAAATATGAATGGGATTGTGGAGTTAGCAGCGTTGTGTCACAGAAAGTGTGTCGTATTTGCAAACTGCTGACGCTAGAAAGAGAGAACATATTCCCCCATTTTGGCTACTTTTCACTGGCTCCTTGTTGAATCCAGCATCAAATTTAAAATCCTTCTCCTTACATACAGGGTCTTGAATAATTTGGCCCAATCTTATCTTATCCTAGTACCATATCACCCCAATAAAGCACTTGACTCTCAGACTGCAGGTAGAAAGTAGAAAGGGAGGCGAGTCTTCAGCGTTTAGACTCCTGTTCTGTGGAACCAGCTCCCAGTTTGGATTCAGGAGACAGGCACCCTCTTTAGTTTGATTAGGCTTAAAACGTTCCTTGAATGAAGTTGAACTGATTTGACTTCCTTGCAGTCCAAATAGATCGTTCAAATTTGGAAAAAGGTGTGAATGTGAGTATAAATGGTTGTCTAGCTCTATAGAAATGCTAACTTTGCTTTTCTACCATTGGCAGCACAGCTAGTCGCCATCTCTAGCGCAACCCTGAATCGCAAAACAGTTGAAAATGTTGATGAATCGATTGAAAATATTAATCTAAAATTAAAAGCCAAAGCAATATGACTTTCCTTTTTTATTTCACGTGATCTAATTTTAATGCAAGTGCATCAAAAAGTAGGAAGACAACGATATCACGTATATCAACAATATAGTGGTTATTTCTTGTAGGGTCACACCCCATAACACCCCTTAAAAATTCCAGTTGCAATCATTTGTTGACATGTCTCTTTTTTTTAAAAGCAGTAGCAAGGTCACTTTACAGAGTACCATCAACAACAGAAAGTATGAACTAGATGCAAATAGATACACCATGAAGGGAGGAATTACAATGCAGGCGGGTTGCAAAGTGGTTTACACATGGGGAGAAAATGTGGGCAGGCTAAAAAAAAGCTTTAAAAACATGCCCTTATGATATAGACAGATAAACGTGTAGCTGTATTTTAAACTATGATTTCAAATGTTTAACTTTGTGGGCGGTCTGAAATAATGCTGTGCTTCATGGTGCAGGTTTGTGCACAGCGTAACATGATATGCGTGAAAATGTCATGTTCAAAATTCAGAAGTGGGATCTGCTTTTATCTCTTTAGTTATTGAAATCAAACAGCAACACTAGAAAATTACTGAGATCCATACTTCCTCTACTTCCTTTACTTTTACTATTCATGCAACAGGTAAACGTAATTGGTACACATTGCTACTTAATAAAGGAAATGGCAGAACAGGATTAAAATTATTATTAAATTAATTCTAATGGCCCTGTATTTAAAGATAAGAAATATAGATAAACAAAGTGAACCGTAGTTAATTTATAGCATAAAAACTATTGGAAAAGGACCTGTAAATGTTTTGATGAGGGATGCTGAAAGCGTTCAAGCTAACCAAAAAGCCTGTTAATTTTGATGACTGGAGGATTTGCCACGAGACCCCCGGCAAATTAACATTTATAAAACTATACACCTTAATATTATGGGGTTTAATGAATATTGCAGCCTCTAGGAGCTGCTAGTCGAGACTAAAATTGTCGTGTAATTGCTTTTAAATCTCAGACATTTGCTGTCGAAAAATGTAATCTAGACGGGGAAGCTTCCGAAAGAAGCCACTGTGAAATATTGATAGCAGGATTTGCAGAAGCAATTATGGAACAATATAATGTGATGTCTTGGCATAATCTGTTTTTTTTCCCCCTACTCTGCCCTAGTGGTTAAGACCAGTCTCACCAGCAATATTGACATGCATTTGCATACACACACGTGCACACAATTCAGTGGTCATTAAAAGCTAACGTCACCAGGGGCACATCCCTGGCAGCACCTGCCAAAGCCATTATCTTCCACCCTGTCCTAGACAAACGCTTTGGCATACATCTGAGTAATTAGGCCAGATTATTGGCAACCTTCCTTGGCCTTACCCCATTATCAAGACCACTAATTACCAGCAGTGTTCTCTCTCTCAGTGTGGTGCAGGCACGAGAGGCTCAAGGGAGAAAGCAAGAGGAATGGAAGGAATACAAAAATGGACGGAGCTGGACCGGCCAAGGTGTGGGATGTCGTGAGGGTTAGTCACAGTGGGAAGCGTGGCGACTCAGTGGCGCCTTCACTATAAGAGACCAGCATGTTATTTGTGTTTGTATATCTGACGACCCTATGGGAAATATTTTGTTAGGGGAAGCAGTTTCAAAGTGTCATCAGCCGAGAGATTGAAGTCTTTTCGAGGCGTAATGGGAGCTGATGACTCGTGTTGGTGAGGCGCTAGTGAGTGTTGCTTTCAGCAGAGTGGAAAATCATGCCCGCTGAGCAATTGCAGCTTTAATGGAGAATGGCACACAAACAAGGCACATATGGACACTTGCGTGCACACTCAGATGGACGCGCCTCCTCCCCCACCCCACCCCCATGAACGAGCACACACAGAGAAGCACATGCATACACAATAGAAGCGCTCACATTTGCAATCATTTCGTCTCACAGGACGTTAGTGCAGTGAGTGTATTTACACAGTTTGAGGCGGTCTCATATAAAAAATTTTTTTTTTTTAAAAACCCAAATGTATGCAGTGTTTTTTGACTACGGACTGACTAGGACCTGCATGCTCTTTGGTCCTTTTTCCATGTGTTCAGTTTGTATTTAATCATATTTCTTTTATGCTTTTGAAATTTGAAGTAATTCTTGGTGCACATCAGTCTACTGCTTTCTGTACTGCTTCTTAGTTGTCGTGCATAATTTTCAGTAACTACTGATCAGTGAATAACTTTGTCTCGTGCTTCATCCTGTACAGTATTTATCTCTTAATACAGCTTCGTCCCTCGTCTTTGCTTCCTAGCCAAAGCACTCTTGCATACGCGCACACACACACATACTCAGGTTCGCTTTTATCCACTCCGTACACCTGTCTCGACCCTGCTGAAAAACTAAAGGTTAGTAAAGGTCTATGAGATATTCCAAAGTGGAGAAAACCTGCATACTAAGAGCGTGGTCAGTGGAGATATTGCCTCAGACCTCAGTTCCAGCTGAAATTACCATCACCAAAGGTCAGATATCACAGATACTTTTTTCTGAGGCACCGAGGGGCTAAATCACACCCATTCGCTGTGGCATACAAGGAAATCGCAGTTGTTATGTGGTTATGTGGCACTCAGAGCTACTTTGGAGACAGATTTTTTTCCAGGGTATATTAAGAAGTCACTGAATTATGAACTGGAATTATGAACTTTATTGGAGGTCCCTTCCTTCCTGTATTCTCTTTGTCGCCTCCACCATCAGCCCATTTTCTTTGCTCTTCCGATTTTCACTGCATGAAGCCTGGCTCTCCTATGCAGCAGACTAAGCACTGCATGAAGCCTGGAAAGAATGGAAATCAAGGCTTATTAATTCTCCCTGGTGGCCGAAGTAGTCCTGGCCATGTCAGAGGACTTTGGAAAGCACAGTGAGAGAGAAGGCAAATGCTTGTCTATGGGCGATTTCATAGCAAGCATGTTTAGAGAGGTTTATTTGAACTCTGGAGGGTTTATTCCTTTAATTTGTTTCATTTGGGCATGAGAGACCAATGCCATTTGAAACAAATAGCCACACAGAGACTGCTGGAAATGCAGACCACACTTCTCCTCCAAGCAAACTGGGCTTGGTTAAAAGGGAGAATGTAATCGGTTCAGCAACAGGAAATGGCCCCAAACAGATGCTTTTATTGGTCTAAAGAGACGGATGTGATCAGAGGAGCCAAAGTAAAACCAGCGAAGCAAATTTTTCCACATGAGGTCACGTGGAACCGGATTTATGATGCGGTTTGGGCAAAACAAAGTCAGTGTCATTGCACTGTAATAATACTCACTGTAAGACTTTACTTGTAGAATTTGGCCTGAAAAAACATTTAACATTAAACATTAGGACGGTCATTTGAAATCAAAACATGTACATTTGTGAAAATTACTGCTTGGGGAGGTTTTCTTCTACGGCGTTTCTACCGTTCAATGCAGGGAATGAATTATCAGAAACAAGTTGGTGATGGATCAGCGGCTTACTGTTTGAGGTACTCCGGAAAGGGCTGCAGTCTCCCCCCATGTCTTTATATTTTATTATGAAAATGGGGAAAAAAGTGCAGAAATGAAAGATGCACAAACATACATGGAAATATTGTAACTAAGATGAAAACAGAATTTTTGCAGTTCTAATAAACTTAAAAGTCAGTACCTCAGCCTATTCGTTGTTTCCCGTCCTTAAGAATGGCTGACGAGGCTTCAGTAAACAAAGGATGGATCAACAGACGGGTCAGACACATCTCCTGGGTCTCCTATCCGGTCTTTTCTGGATCTTTTCGATTTCTTAAGGACACAACTTTCAGATACCGTTCATCTGCTGTTCTTTTTAGGCCTACCACTTCTTTTTCCCTTTACTTTTCCTCAATTTTTTTAAGGACACACTGCACACCATGCAGATATATATTTCCTCTTCGGAAGAAGAAGAAAGAAAGAAACTAAGCATTTGTATAGCGCTTTTCTTAGTCATTAAGGACCCAAAGCGCTTTACACTACATTCAGTCATTCACACACATTCACACACTGGCGATGGCAAGCTACATTGTAGCCACTGACAGAGGCGAGGCTGCCGGACACAGGCGCCAGTAGGCAAACATCGGGTTAGTATCTTGCCCAAGGATATTTGGCATGTAGACTGGAGGAGCCTGTGATCAAACCACCGACCTTCCGGTTAGGAGGTGACCCGCTCTACCACCTGAGCCACATAAATCAACCTATTTGTGCAAAAATACTATTTATGCCAAACTCTGATATCTTTGATATTGTTCATATAATCAACTAAAGCAATTAGAACAAATGATTGGTTTATATAAGGGCTGCTAGTGGCAACATGCTCAAAGTTACAATTTTACATTGGTTCTTTTGTAACCTTGCTGTGTGTACACACAACACCGGTTCATCTCTTGAGTTAAGTACCTTGGATGATTCATAGGTCAGCATTAAGTGGCTTAAACACATGCTAACCGAGGAAATTCTGTTTGCCTCTGATATTTCTCTGATATTTACGTTTTTGCGTGTACGTTTTCACATATCTCTCAAATAATTACCTCCAAAATATTTTCGTTTGGTCTTCTAATAAACAAAAAAAAGGCTGGACAGGTCATCTTAAAACGAGTACTTCCATTCTGGTGTGCTGGAAATGCATCAGAATAATTTGTTTTTCGACCATGCTGCCCTCCCCGCCCCGCCCCAAACAAACAGAAAAGAAAATCTAGTTAACAATTAATTGCTGAGAGCACTGGCACAGACCAATTAAAGCACATGTGATTGAGTTGTCTATAAGGCAACGTATTTAGATGTCATGTGAGTAAATGATGTGAACGACTTAATCACTGTTTTCTTAAACTCAGTGTTGCTAATAGTCATTTCGCTCATCTGGTGCGTTCGCTGCAGTTCAGCTGGGTGAACGCTGTCATGTTATCGGCGTGTAACCTGCAGCTCTCACAGTTTCACTTTCATTTAAAACGCCTGCGTGAGCTTTCCTTTTCATGTTTTACGGGCTACATGCAAAATCATATGTGACAATGTTGATGTGCTTTTGTATCGCCGTCCCGCGGCTTCATTTGTTCTGACAATAAAAAGCATAGCCGATGAAGAGCCTCCTCTTCATAAGGACTCGAACACCCGAGAAAAGTTTGGTGCCGAAAAGAAATGCCGACCCTTTCATGTTCAGCGAGAGCCATGTGTCAAATTGGGAGCCCCCGCTGTGGTTTGAAACCTTTGTCCACTGGAGGAGATTGAAAAATGCCCGGGCAGGCCGGATCTAATACTTGGTTGCATCTGCCATTCCCTTTAAAAACGACCTCATGGTGCAGCGACAAAAAGGCATTTTAATAGGCCTCAGATGAATTATCTATAACTATGACTGAATAAATCTTTAATCGCTGTAATGAACTTTAGAGTATGGATTCAAAAAGCCATTTAGCTGATAAATGACCCATGGAGGGCTCTGATACAAGGATAAATCAAAAGAGGCTGGGGTCTTCAGTTCGTTTTTTTTTTTTGTTAACTAAAGACCAGCTGATTTAAATAATTGACTTTGGAGTACAGCAGCTCAGAACACGCCTGCTGATAAGCAAGGAGGAAAAAAAAAAAGCTTGTTGTATTCGAATGGCTAAAAAAACGCTGATTGAATTTCTCATCTCGGTATAAAGTACCCCCGCATCTCGTGGGAACACATCTGTCTCCCTCGGTCTTGTTCTTTGACTTAAGCTGTGGTACGTGGGCTGCCGGATCTTCCCGTTGAGCCACGGATAAGCACAAAATGTGACTTGGCACTGACCCGTCTCCCCTTTAAAGACTTGCGCGCTGCTCGTTCTGCTTAGCTTTTCAAAATGACAGCGTAAGGTCAAGCACTTCATCTATTTCTTTTGCTTGGCCAAACTCTGGCCAGATCATGTCATGTGTAATACCCCCAGCCATTAATTGCTAGCATATCCCACAATGCCTTCGATGTGCACACAAAAATACCAGTCCCTCTTATTTCTGCCTGTGTCAGCAGTACTGCTTGTGTGTGTGTGTGTTTGCATGTCTGTGTGTGTGTGTTTGCATGCTCGTGTGTATGTCATTTTTAGAGCCATGCTCATATTTCAGGTGGGGAACTGAGATTGTCTTTTTTACCTTTATATATTATGTATGTCACTGTGATTTATAGGTTGACAAAAGCCGCATCTATTCACGGGCCGCCATTGCTGCTCTTGTTTTGAAGGGGAACTGGCCGGTGGGCCCTGCTTCCCGAGCTGGATTAGTTGGTGATTTTGCAGAGCTGCAATATGCCAGCAAATGAGCCACAAAATAGGAGCAGGACGACATGAGTAGTAGAACCACTGGGGCCGGCAGCGACCGCTGCACACCGGCGCTTGCGCATGCTTTTGTTTCACTTGTGTGTTTCGTTCACAGCAGTGCTGCCTCAGAGTCCATATAGGAAACGTCGGTCAATAATTATGGCATTTTAAATGGAAGATTTCAAAACATCACAAGTCTGTTTGTGCTGGCCTACTTACCTGAAATAGCCTCACTTTGTATTTATATGTTCCGAATATCTCTGAACATCTCTGGAGCTGTAAACAAACAACAAAGTATGAAATATGAAGCGCATTTCTGGCCCTCGCTCAGACACACCATACATCACTATCAATTACTTTTTTTATGAAGATGAATTGCTTTCATAGCTTCTCCACGGAAGCTCTTCTTTTTATGTAGAACTCAGCGATGCACAGGCGGTGCACCGACCCCTTTTGAGCTTTGCTCTGTCGGGCATTAGTTTAAGATGAGATCACAGGGCCTCAAAACATAATGCTCTTCACAGTTTGGCTTATACTTTGTGAGTCAGTCACTTTGGAGTTTTCTGCCCACTAGTCTGTAAGAAATCCAGCATCTTCTTTGTTTTGCTTTTTTTTTTTTTTTTTTTTTTTTTTTTTTTTTTTTTTTTTT
>VURO01000942.1:5146-21896 GCA_015108175.1 Pelvicachromis taeniatus
AGATGCACATAACAGTATATCACTCAGTTAAAAAAAAAAAAAAGCTTCATGGCTTCTCGGAAATTATGCCTTAGGGGCTGGATGCACCATGTGAAATCTCCTTTGCTGGTCCCTGGTGAATAGAGCGGAGACGATGTTAGACTCAGGGGTAAAATCCGCCTCCGGCCTTCCATCAACAGGTGAACTGAGACTTGTTGTTGCAGCCATGTGAGATTAGTTCAGGGAAAGGTGATGACTTTCTCTGCAGACAGATGGATCATGCGTTGTCTCTGGTAAGCATTCCACAGCGTAAGTCTGGCTAATCCTCGAGGCGGGATGTATAGCTTTGGGTGCATTTGTCTTAGAATAGATAGTTTTGCAGTGAGAAAGCACCTATAATACCAAAAGAAGCACCACGGCGATTCCGTCTACAGCGACTCAAGGTCAACGAGAACCTCAACTGGTGTTTTTACAAAATTACAAAATTTAAAATAGTAAGATTGCGAGCTTGAAATAACATTACAACAATGAAATAGAAACATACCTTAAGCCATATTGCCACTGTTGGAAATTCCTGCTTTTCTATTTCAGCTATTTTTACGGTGTGTTGGTAGTTATTTAGTTGTTTGGATCCTCCGGGGCTCAAGGTGGCTATCGGTCAAAACAATCAAAACAACAATTTTCTGATTGATTTGTCATGCAGTTATATAAGAGGCTGTTATAAAGTACACACCACATCCTGGAATGGCTGAGAAAGAGATCATACTGGAAATAATGATGATTAAATTGTAGTAGAAGGAAAAACAATAACAAGGACATTTCATTTATTTATTTCAGTGGCGAGAGGAGGGGGCTCATCTTGTTAATGGTGTCTGTATCATTAAGCGCTTTCAAATGACCAGAAAGATAGCGGAGCTACTTTTTAAAACATTACAAACTTCTTTTTTTTTGAGAGTGGCTCTATGAAAAGACACTTAACTTCACATGCCTCCTTTTATATTTGGGGAATGTATTTATCATTATGAATTATAGTAAATGGGTACAATATCCACACTGCAGGAACAGAAAACATAATGTCATTAGGGCCGTTCTCCAAGTTTTAGGTGGACTTAACTGTCGCCTGGAATGACTTTTCTAATGAACTAAATTTGAATAATGTATTCCTGGACAGATTTGGAACGCTGATGTGGTGATGATTAGGATATATGACTAAAGACCAGATGCGGCAAACCACCTCTGTGTGATGCATGACACATTCCCGTGATTAATGATGACTTGTGACGTTTGCGCTAGGTTACTCAAACAGCGCCTCGTCGTCTCAAAGACAGCTCCTCTTACGGAGATAAACCGAGCTCAAGTATTCGCTGAGAGCATGTGAGATGGGAATCTTAACCCAGCTCATAGATTCTCTTTGGCACTGGGAGCTGGCAAAGACAAAGTTAAAGCACACGAAGCTCCAAATTTTTGCTTACAATAGTGCAGTTTGCTCATTCAACAAACATTATACATACATATGTATAGAGTCTGATCTGATGTTGTGCAACATATGCGAATCAAAAGAAATACAGGGCAGTCAGCGATGTAAAATTTATGAGGCCATAGTAAAAGAATATTTGAATGCAATGCCATGCATTTCACCCCCCCAAACCCTCACCCCTCTACAGGCCTGCCTGAAAATCATGGGACTTGTGAAAGCAGAGAAAGCTGCATCTACACTGAGTAACTGAGATGCTCCAACTGCTTAATAAGTTGGGAGAGAATAACAATTGTTGGATTGCACACAAATCACAGTCCTTTCATTGCTGGCAGCATCCTTGAGGTCTTTGTGGTGACTAAAGACAGCTGGAGATTAACCCTGCTTTGCTCGGGCACCTGCAGTGAGACGATCCATACTGGCTTTTTTAGCTCCTGCAAACTTGAGATGTGAGTCACACTTTTGGAAACAAATCAACAAAGACCATCACTCTTCAACTTTGTGTTAAGCTGTGTTTTCAGCTTTGAAGAGAGTATATCCACGCACACATACACACACATAATCAGTGGAAATTCAATAAAATGTTTACCTAATTATGCTGGATTTATTTGTGTTACAGAGACACCTACTGGTTTGCATATCCATAGGGTTGCAGCAGTTTGTGGAGAAATCGAGGACTCGAGGAGAGAAAACTTAAAGAGTGCCAATGCTGTGCAGAACTGTGTCCTCAGTTGTCCACATCTGTGTCTCTTAGACAGACAGCGTGTATGTTTTCTGCGAGCGGAGCGCATTTGTGCTTTTTTACTCTGCAAACAAAGGCAGATGTGTGTAGATTGGGATTTAAGATTCTGATTTAATTAGCTCTGACTCTTGGGGCTGCCTGTAAGGTAGTTGCTCCTACATGCTGCAAAACTCATTATGGATGAATTAATGAAGTGGGACGTACTCTTGGCATCATCCATGTGGCATGCACTGATGCATTATGTATTATTATTATTATTATTTTAGGGCATGAGCAAATCAAGTTTGTTTGTTGGGTGCATACCAGGGACAGCTATAAAGAAGGATATTGATTCTAAACTCAAAACCACATATTGCACTTTCAGCGTCACGCAGTTTCATACACATCGCATTCCCTCATCTTATTCACATCTCTGATTGTTTTAAGCCACATGTATGCCGACTACTTTTGATTTGCATAACAATGTTAGCTCTGCCACCACTCCACATTCTTGTAGTGTCTGTATTACATTTAATAATGTTCACTTCAGATTTCATTTATTCAGCTAAGGAAGGCACTTTGCAGTCTATTTCCATTTCTTTTGACTAGACATGGTTGCATCATGAAAGAAAACACTTGAGATGTGCTCGAGTCTGAAAAGGTATTTAACAAGTTTTATTTGTGAAACCTGGAAATATCACCCACATGTATCATTTATGAAATTACAGCTGTAGCATTTTTTTTCCTTTTTTTTAAAGGTTTGTTTGGACTCAAATACTTAAATCAGTGTTAACGGTGAATCAGCTTTAAAGATATTGAACATATCAGCCAGCCCTGCAGTTTCAAAAAGAGGAGGTGTATTCAAGCTTGTCTTTTTTTATATATATATATAAACAAGTATTTTACTGTTTGATTCTCCTCATTAATCAAGTAATGACATCTGGAAAAAGCAAAAAACTGTGAAATAAAGTTTTTGAAATCTCTTAAAGTTTAACTTGATGATATAAATAGCATTTTTTGTGTAACAACCCTTTTACACTCCATATTTCTTTCTACCTGCTGACATTTACTGGGAAGGTTGCTAATGGTTAGTGGACGTTAGTTGAGTCTTGGCCTCTTTCTGAAAGACAGTTGCCTCTCGCCCTTTGTTTTCAGGTCTGTCCGCCACACCTCCGAGGGCTTGATAACTACTCGGGAATGCCATCAGAGCAGGATTTGGCCTTATCGAGGTAACCACAGGTTTAACCGTGGGGTCCTCAGTATTATGAGAGTGGTTCACTTCTTACTGAGGTACATCTCCATGGTAACTTACGCTGCAGATCAAATCTGCTCTGGAGTTGATGAGAGATGAACAGGTACAAACTCACTATACACTGTCCTCTCCAGGAAAAAAAAAAGAAAGTCAGTGTCTTGAAGATTCGTCCTATCTTGGTTCGCAATTATTTTTTTCACCTTTATTTTTTCCATTATTGTCAGTCTCCTCTGATGAGCATCAATAAGAAATACGAATTCTTAAAAGCAACATTGTTCTACATTTAATTAATGTTTATGTGAATTTGAATATTTGATCTTCTGACAGGGCACCTATTTGTTTTTGTACTTGTTGCACTTAAATTTACAAGTGTAGCCTAGATTTGAATTATGTTTCATATATGCTCTTTAAATTTTAGCTCTCACTATTAAATCAGGAAAAAACGCAAAGGCTAAAACTGTCTCATGGACATCCTCTTAAAGATCAGAGCAGTGACATTGATAAGTCTCTTAACTTGTCTGTTGGTATTTTTTACGAGGTTTTCTTTCTTTAAAGAAGAGTTTATGTATATAATATAGTAGCACTTTTCCAATCTTAGTATTTTAATGATTTTTAATGCTGTATATCTCTCATACACAGTTAATGTGTTGCCTGTATTATCTTTTTGAATGCTCCATATTTAAAAAAAAAAAAATCTTCTATTTTGCTTTGTATAAATAGTCACTCTGCTGCAGTTGGACTTACCCATGTTTGTGATTGGTCAGATTCTGCCACTCCCTCCCATTTCATGTGACCATGCTGTAGCTACACTGGGAAACTCTGGGTTTGCTTAATCGAGCTGATGCCAATTGTGTGACCCTGATTTGTGATGTTAGGATAAGTGAAGTTTGATAACAGACAGATATCCTGGCTGTGCTTAACTTACTCAGCATTATTACAATTATGTGTCTTGAGTATAAGCTGTAGTCACTCTATAAAATTCAACTTTTTGGTCCTTTTTTTTACTTCATAGGTGTCTTAGGGACAACGTGGTGTTGCAGTGGTTAGCACTATCGCCTCACAGCAAGAAGGTCTTGGGTTTGAATCCACTGGCCAGCTGTTTGCATCTGCATGTTCTACACATGCTTATTGCTTTTCTCCCTTTGCTCCTCCTGCAGTCCAAAAACATGCATGGGGCTACAGGTTAATTGGCTGTGAATGGTTGTCTGTCTCTCTGTGTTAGCCCTGAAACTGACTGGCAACCTGTCCGGGTTGAAGCCCACCTTTGGCCCTGTGACTGTTGGGATGGTCTTCAGTTCAACTGTGATCAGTGGAAGGAAATGAATGCATGGACAGATGTGTTTGTTAAGTTTAACTCGACGAGCCTAAGGTCGTTCTAGAGGAATTCTGTGCCCTTTTTTTAATTTCTCCTTTTTTTGTTGTGATGGTGTGGATTACTGAGCTTTCTGGAAGGAAATTCTTCTGTTCATTAGATGCTTTCTGCAACATTTGCTGGCTCGTCTTTTAATCGCTATTTCTTTCATTTTGTTTTGCACTTGAACAAGATACTTATGTTGTTTTGTCTGTCACCAGACCTTAAGAACAGGTTAACAAGGACGTTTATTAAAAAAGAAAGTAATTACATTTCAGCCCCTGCAATTTTCTGTAAGTGAATTAAAATTTAGCTACATTAATAAAAACCAAGAAAAGAAGATGAAGTGGTTCAAATGGTCCAGTATGATATGACTGGAAGGCTGAAGTGGTTTGAAAAACATTAAACACCTCTTGTAATTTTGGAGCTGGGGTTGGAAAGAAATGACTTTATCTGAATTATTCATCAAAATGGTTATTGTGTTGATTAAATTATTAATTAATTAAGTAATTGTATGCTCTGCCTCCCCGAAAGTGAATTGCAGATATGCCTAAGTTGCAAATCTCCAGGGGAGGGTATTTCGCCTGAGGCATTAGTGAAGACATAAACAGAATGAGAAGGGAGCGAACATTTGACTTTCATTTCCCAGATTGCAAGAAACGAGAATCTACGTGAATGCTAATGATGTTATAGTGTGATGGATGTGTTAATAAGCAATTGCTGACGAGCAGTTTTGATGCAACAGCTTCATGAGGTGATGATGTCAGCCCTGCGACCAAAACTTTAAATATCTTCGGTTTTTCAGAAAATAAACGGCTGCTTAAAAGTTAGCAAAAAATCAAAACGGACATAAAAGGCCGTGAACTTAAGTTAGCCAAATAAAATGTGTTGTTAGGTTAGCCTCAAACGCCTTGCCGAAATATCCTGTTCTACCGAATACTTGAAGTGCATTGCATTGAATTGAAATACAGTATGAGACCAGGGCAGTAAACCATGCCTACTGTATGTCATGTGTGTTTGAGCCCGGTGCACGTGACACGCGCTCCACTGTAGGTGATAAACTTTACCTCAGTGTCATAAATATCCCAGGCTTGTTTATTGCATCTTATCGCTAGCCATAGTTGTCAGTGCATCATTAATTTAAGAACCTTTCTAATGAATGTGAAATGAAAGACTCTCCAGCAAGCAATTTCTCTACACTTATCATACAAGGGGTGATTATAGTGGCTGTATTTCCACAGCCCTTACCTGAGTGCTTGTGAAACCAGTGAGCTCTGCCATCCCGCTTCACTAGCCTCTCATCTTTCACCCCTGACAGAAATTACATGATTCAATGGTCCAGTAGAAGAACTGATGGACAGCAAGTCCTAAAATGTTAATAAACACACTGGTTTATATAGCAGCCTTTCATTTTTCGCCAACGAATACAGCTTTAACCTTGTCTGTTCCCCCCTTTTCAGCTGCAGAGGGTATGACTATACTGGCATCTGCAATTCAGTCACCACCCCCCCAAACCCAACCCCCCATTCTAAAAAGAAAAAAAAAAGTCACATATGTGAAAATGGTACAGAATGAGACATGAACACAGTGAGTTCTTGTCCTTGTCACTCGTGATCTCGTTGATGGAAGCAGAATATAGTATCAAATAAAAGGGACGGTTAATGACTTTCAGTGTTTCGCCTAACCTTCCAGTTATGCTTGTCCTCGAGGAAACACTCCAGCGGTACCCACAGTGAAGCTAACTGGCCAGAGCGTGTATACAGTAGGATCCAAATGCTCTCCCGTGGAGCTTGTTTTCTGCATTGCTCTGTCTACTGGCACACACAAAAAAAGCTGTTCATGAGCAGAGGGAAAGAGATAATAAAGAAGCCCATTGATCAGTAGCATCTGTAGTAATATAAGGATAGTGATTTGTCTGCAGAAATGCAAAAAGGGTGACCATATTATCCCAAATAATGATATAATACTATGTTTTGCACAGTAGCTTGTTCAGATCAATGAATGATGTGCAGCCAAGGTTTCAATATCCCCTCCTCCGGCACATCAAATGACAAATTTGCTCTGAATACTGTTCTGGGTCTTTTCATTGTGTATTGACCTATCAGTATGATGGATGCTCTTAACTACGGTAATAAGACTTACAGTGTGTAGGAGATGAGTCAGTGCTTTTTTTCCCTTCTTTTTTTCACTTGTAGGGTAAAAGTGGTACTTATGAGAGAGAGAGAGAGAGAGAGAGAGAGAGAGAGAGAGAGAGAGAGAGAGAGAGAGACATGTAGTGCCTCCAGCAATTGGGAATTTCCAAGTCAGCATGTAAAAGGTTTTCCAAACATCATCATTTATCGCTCAGTCTTTTAACATAAAGTGACAGTCACATTGCATGAAATTATGTTTTTTCTGCCTTAAACATTAGAGGGAAGGATGGGATTAGTTTAATTATTGCCTTCGATTATGGCTTTGGTTTTAACGGGCAATGTTAGCAAAAGGTCATTAACTAGATGTTGTTGTGTCACAACATAAAATCACTGAACACTGTACTTAAACCAACCCCACACAATGTGTTTGATGGCAATGCCATCTTGTGGACTTTTTGTGCAAATGCAAACTCAAACTGCTCGTCACCTGTATGCATAAAAAGATAGACTTGTAATAAATGTTTGTAACAATTGCTAAGATCATTGGCCAAATAATTGTGCAGAAAATGACTTCAAATTATGGGGTAATTTTTGAAAACTATATTTAATTCTTAAAAATACAAAAAATACCGTCAGACTGAGTGGAAATATTCACCGCTTGTCTGCAAACTGGGAAAACCCTGTGTTTGTGCGACTGGTTTTGTCTGTAGAGTGATAATTTACTTTTTTTCTATATAAATGCAGGCTGGCAGACTCAAAGCATCTCACCATCACTGAAAGAAAAATGGGAGCAAGCTCCATATTTTTATAGCACAACAGGGAGAATTAGAAGTTGATAAATACTGTCCAGTTTGGTAATAGGTATTGTGTTACTGACTTACAGCCACTAGGTGGAGCTGTTACTGTTTTACTCTTCATTGTTTTTAACCCGCGCTCTAACTCTGCACACCCACAGGTGTATAATCAAAGCTTAAATCTACATTCTTACATGCAGTGGAGCTCTACAAAATAAAACCGACCGAAAGAAATAAGTTATTGTATTTATTTTTGTTGTAATATATACTGTATAATAATAAGTTGCAGTCTTTTATCATTTTTGGGGGGGAGAGTTATATTATTGATTTATTATTTGGTTAGACAGTAAGACTTTACTGTCAGGCATAGATATGTGATTTTAGTTACAGTCTTTAAGCTTCATGTAGAATGCAATTCAAATCAAGCAAAAAAAAATAAAAATGCCAGCATAGCTGTAAAATGTTAAGTGTAATGTGAAGTGGAAGAAACAGAAAATTGTCTCCTCTTTACAGATCATCATTGCAGAAATCAATAAACTTAAGTATTCTTCTTTCTCATCCTCTTTAAATTATTTCCTTGTCATCACTTGTAAAAGATTTCAGAAGAAATAAAAAGCCATAAATGATCACACATAAAATAAATGAATTCTAATCGGCGTGGCAGCTTAGTGGAAGGGTACAACATGTTCGTTTCAATAAGATGGCTCCGATCTGAGAGAGGAAGAAACATAGTTTGCATAATAAGCTGTGTTTTAAAACCATCAGAGTTGAACTTATTATGTCTGACATTTAAAATTTGCCCTAAAATGCAAATGAGGAGACTAAGTGGTTCCATTTCACAATTTCACATTACTAATCAGAAAGTACAGTTGCAGTGGCAGACAAATTGAACAGACAGCAGCGCTGCTGGAATTCACTTTTAAGGAGCTTTACAGTCTGCGGCTGGAGTTATTTCACTGTATTAGACAGTTTATACCAGTTTAAATGCTGCTCACCAAAAATAACACTAATGCATGGTTGTGTAAAGGGTAAAGAATTGAAGATAAAATATTTCATGAGCTTTAGAGGCACTGGTAGAATAATTGTATTTCCTTTTTGGCATAGACTGTATATAAAAGGTGGAACTAGCTAGTATGACATCACCCTTTGGTTTCTTCTTTTGAAGCGTCGTGGCTACTGTTTAGGCTAATGCTGCTTTTATATTTCAATCATGCTTTAACCTTGCAACAAATCACATTTTACATTATTACTGTATGTCTTCCAATAGTAGCCACGGCGTTTATCCAAAAAATTAGTTGGACGGCCCGGCGTTTAAAAGAGACCGGCAGTTGTTGGAGACCGGCTCTTATTCCCTTCTCAGACGGAATGGTGATGGGTAAACGGAGTTCATTTGTAAGTATGGTACCATATTTACAGTCACAAAATATAGGCAACAACAGAGGATGAACATTTCAGGATTTAACGATATTATCAGTGGAGACGAAAGGGCAAAATGGCCGGCACTCAAAGGAGACCAGCTACTATTGGAGACTGGTGTCTATTTGTCGTGACATGTTCTCAAACTCGGCGTTTATTAGAAATGGGTGTCAATAAGAGACAGGCCACTACTAGCAGATATACGGTACATTGTACATAGGATTAAAATTAACAGAAAAAAATTCATCAATCTTTAATTTACAAAAAAAACCCAAAAAACGCAGGACCATAAACTTGTTATTAAAATGCTACGTGAGCTGTAGAGTCGTTTTCTGATAGACTTAGTAGTAGTAGTAATCAGTATTGCACTCAATAATAATAAGCACAAATTATTCTAAGGATAATAATTATTCTGCCATTAAAATGAATGCAGGTTTAAGGCACCTCTACACTGGCTTCATTTTCACACCTAGAAGCCTGTTCCATCTCTTATATACAGGCTATGCTTTGAATGAGGGCACGTCCCATCTCTTTTTCGAATTCCTGCTAAGCTTACCATCTGTTGCCTGAAGCTTCATATTTACTGTAGAGAAAGAACATTTTTTCCCAAAATGCCAAAGTAAAATCAGTTTATTATAGACAGTATTGTGGAAAAGAGCCACTTAAATTGTTGTCATGATTTATTTTTTGTCCATGGGACTGCCAAATGTAATGCATTAGTTGTTTATGTTGAATTGAATGG
This sequence comes from Pelvicachromis taeniatus, assembly GCA_015108175.1. Lineage (NCBI taxonomy): Eukaryota > Metazoa > Chordata > Actinopteri > Cichliformes > Cichlidae > Pelvicachromis > Pelvicachromis taeniatus. The sequence continues at coordinate 15,008 of VURO01000942.1, forward strand.
AGACTGCTTTTAGAGCACTCAGTGTGTTTGGGCTCCTTGGAGGTAAAGGGGGACGCACTTTTAATGGATACTCGGCCTCCAGTGAGTTATTGGCTGTTTGTTATTCTCTGTTGAGAGAACCAGTTTGAGGGTTATAGAGCAATTAGCTATTTATGCACAGTACCTGGAAGAGTAAACATGGAAACACCAAAGTGGGACTAGCCAAGGTTCAAAAGCATACAGATCTAAAATTTCCCTTTTTTATTTGGCCTGACTGTGAAGTATCATCAGTGGATTAGACAGTGTGTAAAGTGGGGAGTGCTTCATATTACCTAACTAATACAATATATTACCCTCAATTTAAAGAGCTACCATTAAAACTAAAGCCAGGTTATGTTATGACGCCAGCGGGGGAAATGGTTTGATTCAAGTTCCCATAAAGTATCAGATTGAGTGTCATGATGAATATTCATAAATTAGTTTAATGAAGACCTCACATTGATTAAGCCTTTTCTAATGGGCTGTATCATAGTGAATGCCAGAATATAATTGGATTACTGTGACTTTGGGAAGTACTTTGAGACATTGCCCACATTGGAAATGAAGATGTGCAGCCCACTAACGGCATAATTGACAAGGATGAAGATGGATGGATCTAGGCGACTCCCAGGCTTTTCTGCCCAAAGCAGAGGAGCCTACAGCTGTGCCCCGCACACACCAAGGCAGAATTTAATTATCTTCACAGGCCTTTTTTTTTTATAAAGAAAATCCAAGTTCTTGCCTGGAAACTATTATTCTGCCAAACAAGAGAGATCCCAGGGTCACCATTTTCTAGATACCATTCCAAGTTAATCTCTTATCGATTGGTAATTGGGCATAAGAAATCCTCCACTTTTACTCTATTAGAAGTCAATCTTTCTGTTGTTATCTCATCTACCAACAGAAAACACCTCCTTTTTGTTTTGTTTTCACATAATGTTCCATTATTTCAGTTTTTATTACACTTGCAGTAAAATGTAGATACTCTATGTATGAGGTGTGTCCCTACACTCATCATTAGATGCAATGGCTTTCAACTGAAACTCATATCCATACTTAGAGTGCGCCAACGCATTCTCATTACTTCTTCATTTGTATTCCTGTTCAAGCACAGCATTAGCTAATGTCAAAAATCACCCCTGTTCAGATTTCAAAAACGTCTTTAGGCTAAGCTCATTATGAATTAAGAACCCCCTCTGTGTATTCCTTGACTTCTACATATATACCCCACGCCACTGTACCAAATTATGCAAATCCTTTCTTTCTTAATGAAGCCGACATCCCGTTGAGATCTGCGAGCCTGCATTAGTCCTTTAGTGGTCCATTTACATTTGTTGGCAAGTAACTTGAAAGTAAGGGGAAAGACATTTCAGTTGTCAAGCACAAACTCCTCCGTGCAATGCATCCAGCATCGGCCGTGACATTGCTTTCTTGTTATCACTGAGAGAGACAGGAGCACAGCTGTAACACGTGGTCACAGAACCGTCCGATAATGAATGAGGTGATAGGCAAACAGCAGAAGCAAAGCTGACGTCTCCTGGGTCTGATTAGGCTGTTGGTTTAATGAGCTTTTTGGCACATCCACAGAAATGCGCCTCTGTGCTTTTCTTTGTGCAGATAATTGCACAATTCACATGTTTATATTAGATTATTTTTGTCTCGGTGTAAAGCCAAGCTAAAATGAAAGTAGTTATTTAAGTTTTAACAGCTTCTGTTCTCACCTTTAAGGCAAGTGTTTTACATCTGGAGTCTGAAGAAGAATGTCACTGCATCTTTTTTGTTGCTTCTTAACTCACCTTACAAAAAAAAGGTTGAAATGTCTTTTTTTGTTGTTAAACATCTCTTAATGTCATTATGGGAACCGCCCATAGTCCTGCACATTCAGTCTTAGCCAAGCTTATGGAGAAAGATCAAACGCAGCAGTCACAAGTGTGAAATGTTTGACTAGCAAACTTGTGTAAACAGAAATTTCAGTACGTGAAACAAGTAATTATGAACAGTTTAATGTCACTGCCTTCTCGTGGGAAAAACAAGGTTGTTTCTGTCAGTGCGGAAAACATTTACTGTAATGTGCATGACTCGGAAACCACCCCACCTTTCTTTTCTTCCAAGTAGCCAGACCTTCTTGGAAATTTTAATGTGGTCTTGACCGATAGTTATCCAGGCTTTCTAAAGCTCTAAAGTTTTGCTTTCATCTGCCGTTCACCAAAGCCTCATTAGAAATGGTCTCAGTGGAAGTGTGGCTTTCAAAAAGCAATTCTTAAGGAAGGAAAACAGAGAGAAAAAGTTGAGGTATGGCAACATACACAAAAACTGAACTGAAAATCACTGGCAATGGGTCCGATGGAGTGATGAATCCAAATGTGACAGTTTTGGTTCAAATCTTCATCAATATATGTGGAGGAAGTCAGGAGAGCGGTACAACAGTGAGTGGCTACAGACATCTGTATAACACAGAGGAGGTACTGTCATGGTTTGGGGCTGTATTTCAGCTGGTGGTGTTTCTGATGTTCTCAAAATTGGTGGCGCTACGAAGTCAGAAAAGTAAAGCTAGATTTTGGTTTACCGATTTGCATTTTTCAGCATGGCAATGATCCCAAACGTCCTGCCACTGCAGCAAATAATACACACAGTGGATTGCTATCATTCATGGATTGGTCTCCACAGAGCACAGACCTCAGCATTACTGAAGGAGTGTGGGCTCATCTTGACAAACAATTCATGCAGTGTGAATAAAGGTGGTCAAAGTAAATACCAAATTTGAGTTTGTGAAAATTGTATAAACTGTTTTTGCCTCATATGTTTTTCTAAATATGTTTTCATATGTTTCATGAATCACTGCACTTATTTCCTTTAAAAAAAATGAGGGATTCAAAACTTGCACAGTCATGTATGTGTCAGTTGTATTCTACAAATGGTTGTTTATTCTACAAATCCACAAATAACATAGTAACACAAGACCTTAGGCATCTGGATTTCCGTCAGATGTCCATTCCTAATTCTTTATTTTTGGACTGTCCATATGACAAAAACAAAACCTAGCCTATTTTGAATCAAATATTTCAAATTCTATTTCAAATCAAGCCTCACACAAAGAAATGGGAAAATCTGTGAAATAAATGGTCTAAAGAAAGGCAAAAAAAAAAAGCCAAATAAAATCAAGGATTGGAATTGACAATTATATATGTGAGATTTCTGTCTGACAAGAAAATAGATTGATGAAGTTGGTGAGAATCGCAATCCATGTCGAAATTCCCATGATGCCATTATTTAAGCCATATTACCAAATCTGACACTAGTGTGCACATTAGTTTTTTGATTTGTTTTGTTTTCACAAAAGATGCAAATGAGTATTGATTTAAATGTAATTTATGTATGCAGACTAAAGACATTACATTTCAATTTAGTGTAGACACGTAGAACATAAACAACTGAACAGAGATAGGCAGATGTAGTTACCTGAGCTAAACACAGGGTGGCAGTTATGAGTACTGTCGCTCACTGCTTTATCGATTGTCTCATATTCATTGATTTGTTTACCTGCATCAGACAGGTACTCTATCAAAGTTTTATTACATGCTTCATGAAAACAGATTTTTTTTGCAAGTGTGAGCTAAGCTCTTCTTGCTCTTGCTATCACAGCTGAGTACATAATCAATCACCGCTCGGAGAAACCTTGAGCTTCATGATGACACTTGAAAACAAATAACATCTGTCAGAACCTGTGACAATAAAAATGTGTTGCTCCCCAAGCTGGATCTACTCTGTCCTAATGTGTTACTCAGTCTGGGATCCCATCATGCGCCGTGCTCATTTCACAATATCGGCTCTGATCAGGATAATTACACTCTCATGCGGTGTGTTAAGACCGAGTTCTGTCCACAGTTACAAACAGCCTCTGGTCAGAGTCACGTGTTTTAACAGCATGGCTACGGTGCGTGACGGAGAAAGGGGAAAGGTGTCCTAACTGCTCCGCTCATTCATCAAAAGTTGCAGCAGCACAGAGGGAAAAATAGGACAAATGGGTGGGCAAATACTGCTGCGCACTCCTTGCTATCGTGCACTTGATGCCTCTGGGCCACGCGGGGTCATAAACCAGGGGGGTCAGAACATGGTGTTAACAGTGTTAGAGCAGAAACAGGGGGAAAAAAATACACAGTATCGTTTCGAATCAGCTTCTGCGCTACTTACTTTTTGCTGCTGGTGATTCACCTACACACATAATCTCTCTTCAGACTGACAGATAATACTCTACCAGACAATGCCTGAAACACACTGTTTAAGTGACCCTTGAAGCTGTGTAAATTCACCATGTATCTTAATATGTGCCAGAATCTCCTCACCAAATCCAAGCAAATGCCTCAAACTCAAACTGAAAGCAGTGTGATACTTTGTGTATTATTGAAGTTTCTCAGCACGAGTCAATAGCAGTTCAACAGATGTCAATATAAGTTTAGCCTCATAGAAAAAAAAAAAAAGACATGACAGCGTAGTAAATGTGTGAAATCTCAAGCCAATTATCTGCAAGCACAATCGTGTAGCACTCCATGGGCTGCAGCTCTTCCTGCAACGGCGTCGGTGAGCAAACCTTGTTAAACCCATTATTCCCTCAAATTACCAGACAATTACAATCTGAAAAAAAAGTGCTTTGCAACCTCACTTCGATTACCACACCATGTGTACAAAACAGCAAAAAAACATCTTTCTTGCACTGCCTTTGGAACAAGATAAATAGGGCATAAATGCTCCCTGTCACTTGCTCTTTGTTGTTGTCCCTTTCAGAGGAGTCATTTGAAAGCTTTTTGTCACTGATGTTTTTCAAGGGATGAGGCAGGCTTTGTTTTCATCACCAGCCTCCCTTTTGTAGTATTTTGATAACTTTCCCTTTTGAAGGATGTGAGAGAGCGAATGAGGCAATCAGTGTTCCTTCAAGAGAGGCAGCCCTGCACAAGTGGCCATGCAATATTAATCCAATGTGCGGAGGTGGTTTGGCTTCCAGGCCAGCTCCTTCCTGTGGGATTTCTAGATTACCTCTCTCAGCTTATCTCCCATTCCTCGATACTCTATATATATAAAAAAAGAATTATTCAATTCAAAAGTTACATCAGATTTCTACTATAACACATTTTTCTTCCTCTCTTGAAGATTTTCTGTTGTTTTATTGATCAATGACACTGCAGTTCTTTTAACAATTCATCATCAATAGAAAAAAAAAATCATCAGCTTTAAACAAAAGAATAAAAAGTATCTATAGATGGAGCTTGATGTTGCGAGTCTTGGGAGACAGGAAAAAAAATCATGCATGCTGGGTGTGTATGCGTGTTTAAACTAACTTCTCTATAGGAGAATCTCAGCACTGTTAAAGTAGAAGTTCTCGTGTAAAGAGAAAATAAAAGGCACTTTATTGCAGCTTCAGAGGGTCTGCAAATGAAAGCTTTGGAAGCATGCCAAAGATAATTGTGGAGAATTTAAAAATTCATTACTCACTTTTGTTTCATTATATCTGATTTACTCTTTGGTTTTCCATTTCTCGTGATTAAAATGGCAATTAGGCAGTTGTGTAAGAAGTGAGAACGCTCCTGTTTCTTTATTTATTGCAGCTGAAAACTGTCTGATATGTTTACATTCTTCCAGCCAAGCTATTGTTTCACAAAGGACCGCAGAGTGTGGCTAAACAGACTTAAAACATTGGAATAAAAATGTTTTGGTTTTTTTTGGGAAGACTGAAAGCAGGATGTTTGTATTTAAGCTGTCAATAGCTTATTATGGTTACATTAGCTATAATTAATTTGACTAGTCGAGAGAATTTCTAGATTAGTTGTTAAGCATCACCTAAGGATGTATTTGAGATACACCACATAGAGAAGGCCATAAAACCTTGTGGACCCCTTCAGCACACCTTTTTAGGGTTTGGGCAGTTAGTGGTTGAGCATGGGACAAGGAGGAACTGAATAATTCATTCATAGAAGGAAACACTGAAAGGTGTTGATTTGACATCATCAATGATTGATTGTGTATTGATGTGTGAGAGTCAGGAGACGAAACACTTGCTAAATCAGCAGATGAACTAAAGAACACAACAAATGGAAGATTAGCTGGCCTTGCAAGCAGGCCAGTGGCAATATAAAAAAAAAAATAATCTGGCTGATTTGAGAGGCGGGTGTAGGCTGTCAGTCTGCTGTTTACCTCAACTGGCCATATGACTGCAGTGTCAGTATTCTGGGTGTCCATGTGTATTTACTATAGGATGCTGTAAATCTTTGTGAAAGGAGACTGATATGAGTTGGTGAGTGAGGTGAGCTGTTTTTGCCGCTGCTAGCCAGCGTTAGTGGATTAGAAGTGGAAATGAGAAAAGAGAGTGAGTAGTGCTTGGGGAGGAGAAAGACATGAAAGAAAACAGTGAAGAAAATATACATGTACAAATGTTTAATGGTCATATATAGTTTGAAAGAGGTGTTTGTGATCTTTAAATTCTTCTAAAGCATGTTATGCATGCTGCTGGTTTCTAGCCACATACATGAAGCCTGATTGGGCAGAACAGCGATGTCCGTGTCAGCCACTGTATTCAAGATAACGGGGTAAGATGGGAGCTTCCATAAACTGGTGCTTGTTCCTGTGCATTTTTAATAGATTAAAGTCAAAGTTTATGAATACGCATCAGTTTGTTGGAAGACATAATTACACGCTAATCAATGCATATTTATGAGTAAAACATTCCAAAAATGACTGTTTGCTATAAACTTTGGATTAAAGCTCAAAGTCTGCACTTCAATCACATCTGGACTGATTAAAAATCCAGTGTGGTAAAAAAAAAAAAAAAAAATATAATTTTTTAAAAAATTTTTATTTTTATTTTTTTTTAGTTTTGGTT
>VURO01000942.1:28842-40356 GCA_015108175.1 Pelvicachromis taeniatus
CAAACATAACACAATCCAAAGACACGCACGCCACAGACACACACACACACACACACACACACACACACACACACACACACACACACACACACACACACACACACACACACACACACAGGGGTTTAACCTGGTGAAGCTAAACCAAAACTAAAACTGAATAAATAAATATTACAGATTGTGTCCTTTTGATTCAAAAGGCTTCTTTTTTTTTTAACTTAAGGCAGTTCCACAAGGGAACGGCACTTTAAAACGTAGACATGAGAAAATAAATGTAAAACATAAATTCCCAAGTGATTTAACAAAACATATGTAACATTACTGAACAGTAATTTGTGTAAATCAGCACGCAAAGCAACTGAATTGCCATGCCTGTATGTCTTTAAATACTGCTAAAATAAAACTCCTCTGACTGATGAATAAAATTCAGCATATTCTATGTTCATCACTTGCAAAATATTGGATTCTGCTAATGAGAATTTTCTTGAAGTAGCAAATGACCCCTTTAATTTTTTCCATCAAACATTAACCCAGCATCCTTGCCAATAACACTAATGAAAGTCTACAGCAAATTGGCATGGCAGCCAAAGAAAACACAGCAAACCAGGTTGATATTGACATTACGTCTGCCAAACGTTGGCGCTGCAATCAGTCTGGCTGAGAAACCTTGATCAAAAATGACATCAAATCAAGAAATCTAATTTTCATTCCTTCCAGTTTCCCCACTGCTGTGAATGAAGGGGCATATTATTCAAGGGGCAGTGAAGAAAAAGTTCAAATGAATTTCTGAATTGTGCACCTTTAGGTTACAAGACCTTGAAATTATTCCAATTTACTATTGTGGATTATTATTTTCCAATTACGTGCCTCTCATTTGTAACAGGAAGTCAATTCTATTAGCAACATCATCCAGGCTTTATTGAAAACTGACAATGTTCCTTTGCTCTCAGTTCACATTAAGCTGTCCTTGAGCAAAAATACATCAAGTGTCAAGGAGCAATGCATGTTGATGGTCTTTATCAAACTACCTGATTCTCAAATGTTAGCAAATTGAATTCTAGGAGTTTTCGGTCATAGGGCACGATTCTCATTTAATATGACCGCACTCATTTAATATGAGCAGCGCAAACACCATTCCGAGCAGCAAACACGCTGGCCAACAATCTTTAAAGGCAATCTGATTGATTTTTTCAGGAATAAGCTATTATCTACAATCAGTGGTCCTCGGATGAGAAAGGGTCAGTTAAAAGGACACATCACAGGCGACGAGACAAAACAATGAGGTGCAGTGATGTGATGGGCAGCTACACACAGCTCCAGGCTTTTTCTTTGGACATGAACACAAGACGAGTGTGTCAAGGACATGGACGCAATGTTCAAGATCATGTGACCATTAAGATGTGAATGTTAATGAATGAATGTTAATTCACCTGTAGCAAGTTTTAGAATTTTTAGTTTTAGAGAGAATGTACAAGGCGCAAAGAAAGAACTATTTCTAAAATATTGTGTTCTAAATTTTAAAAGAGTTTGATTATTAATTTAATCTTAATTAATTTGTTTGTTCTTCTTAGATTTAAATATCTGGCAGTGTGGCTGTTAGGAGGGTAATCGTGGGCAGTTGGTCGATCCAATACGTCGGTTCCTAATAAAATGTCAAGTAGTGGATTTGTATTTCTGAGTTGGGACCACATATGAGGGCTAGTCTAGTTAAGAAAGCTTACAGGATTGGGAGGAGTAGGATAACAAACACTGTAAAGTTGTTAAAAAATGTCTATACTGAATTTACTCCAGACACCACTGATCAAAAATCAATTTCTGCTACAGGATCCAGGCTAAACCAAAAGGGGAGTGTGCATTCACTGTTTCAGCATCACTGCTGCGTAACACATGTTCTCTTACAGTTAGTTCGGAATTATTATTATATTATATTCAAGATTCTTTATTTGTCACATGCACAGTTATACGAGTACAACACGCAGTGAAATGTATGTATATTACATTATAGCAAGGCTATAGTATAAAGTGTAAATGACACTGACATTTTTAAATATCTAGGTAATAATAAATATCTAATAATTTGATAGAGTTTACAGTCGCACCACACAGACTCTTGTAACCCTCTAAAGTACAAGAACATATAGCTGACTGACAGCTGGTATTTTGTGTTTTCTATTGATAAACAATTGACTGCATGTTAAAATAGTAGACCAAAATCATGAAAACATTATAAAACAATACAGTTGCAGTAAACATGGTGTGATGCTGCATGAGCATAAGCTGAGCCACTTAAGTTGTGTTGAGAATTTATTGAAATATTTTTATTAATATTATAAAATAATTTCTTAAAGTCACTTTGCAGATTTTAAGCATTTGATTTTTCCATGTTAGAAAACAGCTGTGTATGAGAAATACTAATATCTGCTTTTAATTTAGAAGATATCTCCTTACGTAACCAAAGACAAAAGTATTGCATATCCTCTTTTTTGTTTTATAGATATCCTTTTAAAATCAACTTAAATCTTTGTGTTCTTCATTCAAATATAGTTTAATCCACTTTTTTTTCAAATATAATCCCACTTCGTGGCTACTTTAAGACAGTAAGCAGTTGTAATATTCTTTTTTTACTGCTGTAAGCTTACATGTGTACACTCTAAAAAACAAAATTGTGCCCAAAATACTAACTTTAACTAATTTAACTAAATGTACATGTAAATGTTCCATGTAATTTTATTACATAATTACAGTATATGTTGTTAAATTCAATGGAATGAACGGTTTAAAAGAATTGGGTCAAATCAAATATGACAAGATGATTAATTATTTGATTAAATAAACCTTTAATTTTATATATTTCAGTTGCACTTTACTCAGAAGTACTACTTCGTGTTTATTGAGAGTGAAGAGTAATTTTTTGAGCATAAGAAAGAATTGAAAAGAGTCACATTTTTATTATTTTCTAGCGGTAAAAGATCAGACACTGGGGAATTTAAGCAGACACTGATAAGTGGTTAATGAACTACATTATATAGACACTGGAGTTGGTGAATGCCTCACAAAGCAGAGAGTTTTTCTCCTCAACTTGAGGTCTCATAGATGTTTTCAAAAGATCTGAAAGATGAATTATTCCTATTGTACTATTTAAGTTGAATTGATTAACTCCACAACAACATGTCTACCTATATGCTACATTTGTAGCAGTACCTGATTTTATCCTTGAAAGAAAGAAAACCTGTTAAGCTATTTAAACCTGGTCTCCTCCCGGAGGAGGTTCTGACCTGAAATATCTGCAAAGCAAGTAAATATGTGGAACTGCTTTCTTCATTAAAACATACTGATTCTTTCAGCACCAGGTCATAGTAGCAAAACGAGTCCAGCGTATTGTTTCTATAGTAATATTTTTTCTGTTTATCTGTCATGTCTCAAGAGAGGGCTGAGAACAGCTTCACACTCCAACCTTTAACATAAATGTAAACAGTCTGTGACTGCAGCCTTAGCTTAGGGACTCATTATGCCACATTTACAGCCATGAAGCGAGGCATTTGGAGAAAAAGCATCATTTTACAGCCCATACCTTCAACTTCTCTCTTTGCTACTTTTTAGTTTGAAATTTGCTGAGTTGGACAAAGTGGTAATGCAGTACTTTTATATATCACAAAATATTTCAGCAGTGTACTTGCCTCGGGACTGTGCTTCATGCCAGGTTTAACGTGCACTTTGTAACGCCTTGATGTGTGGGCGATTCGCTATCGCTGAATATGCAATGAAGGCCACATTTAAGTCAGTTAATGTCTCATCAGACTAAGGGCTAAAACAAGTTTATGTCCTTTAAGCGTTTTAAAAGTGACTCACTCTGTAATATATTCCGCCTTTATGAATTCCAAATTAATGTGGGTTTATATATAAGTCATTCGTTATTAGTAGCTGCCAGGAGGGCTTGTAATTTCCCTCGGCATGACTTCAGACAGAATCCTGATGGCAGCCTTGATGGGACTTAATGAAACTTCAGTGAGGAGAATTGAGTAAATTTGCATGTTGACAAAGGATGGAGAGGTAACAAGATAATGGAGGGGACTCTAAGTCTCCTAAGCCCACATTTCTGCACAACAGGCTGAGGAGGCCTGTCCGATTCCAAAAGATTTGCTGATACTCAACAGGCAAAATGTTTTCTTTTTTTTTGTTTGTTTGTTTGTTTGTTTTGGTAAATTTTAAGATTTTGTGTTATTTTGGTCCTGTTGTGGCGGCCCACTAGGGGGCTACACTCACACCCAGGTTGAGAGGAGGAGTTTGTGATGCTTTTGGCGCGATGTGTTCAGTTCGTGTGTGGAGACGAATAAAGGTGGAGTGAGAAATTGAAGCTCTCGTGTCGTTTGTGTATTACCTCCACACTGTAACATTTATTTTCAAGAGTGTCGCAAGGAGAAAAATGTCTATCCTCCCAACCGACCATCCATCCCTCCATCCATTCTTTTCCTATTCAGACTGGAGCCTACCTCAGCTACTATAGAGAGAAGGCAGGGTACTCTGTGGACAGGTCGCCAGCCTGAAGCAGGGCTAACACAGCGAGACAGACTACCATTCACACTTACATCCACACCAATGAGCGATTTAAAATCACCTAACCCCACCAAGTGCATGTCTTTGGACTTGGTCATGAAGCCAGAGTACCCAGAGAGAACATTAAACTTCACCCTGAAAGGCACATTTGTTCTGTTATTTCAGATAAACCAAAGGCAGAAATGGATGTGGCAGAGTTGAATATACTAAGACTTTTGTCAGGACTGACCAGGAGGTATAGGATTAGAAATGACCAGATAACAGACAAAGTTAGAGAGGCAAGACTGAGGGTGTTTGAACATGTGCACAAGATAGTAGATATATTGGACAAAAGATAAAGCTGCCAGGAAGGAGGAAAACATAAAGCCCACAGAGAATATTCATGAATTTTGTGATGGGGAGAATTCTAGGAATAGGGTGAAATGGAGGCAGATGATCCTCTGTGCTGGCTAATGTATGAAATAAACTAGGGAGATTATTTAGAGGTATTTATATTGTAAAATACTTATTTCCAATTTCACCATAGATTTCCACAAAATCACCTTGACTCTAAAATGTCAAAAAAATCACACAAGCGTTTCAAACCATCTTCCATCCAGATTTTATATTTTAGTTCAATGAGGAGTTGCTATTTGGAACATGATTTGGGATCTATGTAGGAATTAATCAATGTACTTGGCGATTAGGGGCAGCACGGTGGCACGGTGGTTAACACAGCAAGAAGGTCCTGAGTTCAATTCCACCATCAGGCCGGGGTCTTTCTGTGTGGAGTTTGCATGTTCTCCCTGTGTTTGCGTGGGTTCTCCCCGGGTACTCCGGCTTACTCGGCTTAAGTCCAAAGATATGCACTTAGAGGGAATAGGTTAATTGGAAACTCTAAATTGCCCATAGGTGTGAATGGTTGTCTGTCTATGTGTGTTAGCCCTGCGACAGACTGGCGACCTGTCCAGGGTGTACCCCGCCTTTCGCCCCAACACAGCTGGGATAGGCTCCAGCGCCCTGACCCTGAAAAGGATAAGCGAATGGATGGATGGATACTTGGCGATTGGACTCCAGTGATCCAAAATGGCAGAACAAAATTCCAGCAGTGATAGGATTTGGGGCCGGACCCACAGAGACACTGGTGGTGTAGCAGTTGAAGATTGAGGCTTGGATGGTCTTGGGTTGACTTAAGTGAAGTGGAGATGTGGAGGAATTAGATTGCGCTGACAATAAGGAAAGCAGGCAGATGAGTGATTACTCATCTTCCTTATTGAACGTATACATAAGCTTCATTCGTGGAAAAGTATACATAACTGTTTAGCTACTGTAGATAATACTTTGTGTGCATATTAAAGATTTCACAAAGCACACACTACAAAAATAGCACAGGTAATCAACTAGGGAAGTTTCTTGGTGATATACAGTTTATATATCTTTGCTCTATTCACCTGTAGTTTCTCTGAAGTCCAGTTTTTATGTAGTGTTTGAACAAGACTAAAGGCCACACTCAAAGGCAGAGTGAAAGACAAGATATTTAGTAAGGTATTCACAGAGCTGCACTTAGCTGAATGCATGAAGTGTTTGAAGCAGTTGTTAGACGAGTGAAAAAACAGGACTTGAGAGCGAGAACAGTAAAAACATTGTTACTTGCACACGGGCTGTATGAAATAGCCATGATTTGCAGCCTGTTTGTTACAGCAATTGTTCGACATGTCCAGACAATAAAGACAGCAGAAAAGATAAAAAGGGTGTTTAAGACAGAAGAACGTGAGTGAACCTCTTGAAGCACCCTCAAGGCTTTACAATTCTGAATCCACTATGCTCTCCATCGCCAGTTGTTTGTGTGATGTTGAGTTTGATGATGTAAACTGCATACATATTACCTTCACACACCTTGAGAAATGAACTTATGGAATAAAATACTCAATCCCTCACTTTGTTATAAAAAAAAATGCAAAGCAATGTTTTATATACACTTTAGATAAACGCAGTCACTTTCTTACTTGAAGAATGTATGTCATAAGAAGTACGCGACCTTGTAGTGATAGAGACACTTTGTGTTAGTGGTTTGTCGACTCTTACAGCAAAGGACTTCAAATCTTCAAATAGCCTGCTGGCGTCTTGTCAAAGCTGCTCGAGGTTTATAGCAATAGTGAGGTGGGTCTTACTGTCAACTCCTTGCATGAGGTCGCTTGTAAATGATCCCTCTGTCACAGTTTAATGTAGTGTGTGTGCAATTTTTTTCTGCTTGTTGCATTAATGATGGAAAAATAGGGGGAAAATAGGGGAGGAGATAGCTCAGTAGAGTGCTCGCCCCATGATCCGAAGGGCGGGGGTTCGAATCCACTGTACGGCTACCCTCAGGTACCCCTGAGCAAGGTACCGTCTCTACACGGTGCTCCCCAGGCGCTGAATTGACGGCAGCCCACTGCTTCACTGAGTGAATGGGTTAAATGCAGAGGAGCAATTTCCTACGGGACAAATTCCCTACAGGATTAAAAAAGTATAAGGAAAAAAAAGGAACTATTTTATCCTTAACCATAAACCTGAGCTTGTAGTTTTGAGTGCATAAAGTTGATGAAAAAGCAAATGAAAACAACAAGATAATTGCAAGTTAAGGCCAAAACAAAATGAAAAACACAAGGTTCCCAGTGAGGCACAAATTCCAGTCTTCTAGGTAGGCAACTTTGGAGCAAAATACATGAAAATGCCTCTGTAGAAGTGACTCCTAACAGATTTCATCTCTTTCTAGCATTGTCATATTTGCCTTGAGGGACAGTTTCCCATTAAAGTGCATTTTAAATTCTCAGATTATGAAACATGCACAGTGTATTGCTTGTATTATTAGACTATGTAGACCAATGGACGGGCCCGCTTCTGGTAATTAACTTGGAAACATCTGACTTAACGAGTTGATGAAGAGCACCCAAATGCATCATTAGTTTTGGTCTCTGTGAGCATAAACGGTCTCATTTGAGCAAAAGACGCCGGTTCAGCTTCGTCTTGCGATCCAACCTCTGAGTCAAAAGCTTGTAAAACCCTCTTCGGCGTTGTTAGCAAGTGATTACTTTTGCTAATTCATTTTGGTCCTGTTGCTCATCTCTTGACAGCTTCATCTTTTATTTACAGCACTCAGCTGGTGTCGCAGGTGCAGGAGTCCAACATTGAGGGGGATGAACAACGTTCTTAGTCCCAATGCAAATATCTTCTATTGTTTAATATTAACTGACAATCTGCAGATTGCCTATTACTCCCACCTGGACTTCGCTTATGCAGTATGAAACAATATCATTTACAACGCCCATGTTTGTGAGTGCACATACAGTAGATGTTTGACAGTGAGCGCCTGTCCAGAATAACAATCAGAAAATGCGCTATGCTATGCATCAACTGATTAAGTTGTCCGCACAAAATGAAGCCACTTACTCCAACAGCACACACACATATATACGCCGGCGCATGCACACACCCTCCCCTGGTGTGGAGGATATTTTCAATTAATCAAGCTCTCTCATCAATAATGCATCACCCCTGCAGCCAGTCACTCTTTTCCAGCCATTTAATGAGGCAGCCCAGCCAGAGGGACACCATCCACACATCACTCCCGTTATAGTAAATGCTCTGGAGCAAAGCCACAGTGACCACGAATGGTTATTAAAGTAATGCCATCATTTGTGCCTTCGAGTCAAATCAAAAGCTGTCAAAGTGTGTTTGCAAAAGGGTACAAATGACAATAAGTAAACACCATGGGAGTCACTGCGCAGTTGCGTCACCTAGCAGTCACTGAAAACCTCATGTTGCTAAAAATCGAATGCAGAAACTCAAGAGACCGGAGGAAGTTTGTCAGGAGTCATGAATTATTAAAACCAGCTTTGCTGTGACAGAGGAGAATGTCCGGTTTGATAACATTTTGTTTTAAGTTGTGGTGCTGATTTGAGACGTGACCAAGGCAGTTTGGTAAGAAACCGTTGAGCAATGAGCACAATATAAACCTTGTACATGCAGCATTATGATCTGAAAGGCTTTTGATTGTGCGGGCTAATTAGGTGTGGTGTTGTACAAGAGCGCTTGTTTTTGGCGTTCATTGCCAAATAATTAAGTGATAAGATGAAGTAGGCCAGCTTCAGTCTTCAAAAAGTGCTTGCTGGCAGTGAGCATCCATTAGGTTCTCGTTTTCTTTGATTTCAGTGATACATTAGGAGATCAATAAAAGAAAATTTGTTTTGGTATTCTCCTCTTAATTTGTCTGCCACTGCACAAGAGCATCCCTTGTAATTGAAAGTTACTGGCTCAAGGCTTACTGACTTCAAGTCAGCATTAGGTAGCGGTATCTGTAATGCACACAGCCACATCTGCAAGTCTAGTCAGTCTCTTGGGTTGGTATATTTCAGAAATGCACTTAGACCTGTACTGTTTGGGAAGCAGTCCATTTTCTTTGCACCAAACTTGCTTTCCAAGCAGCAATTTACTATGATCACGCTAGCAAGTCTTTAAACTAAGAAGCCTCATAAGTTTGAATTAGATTAAATACATTGTGTATAGCTTGTGTGGGGGGGAAAAGTCCACTCTTAAATCTAGTTTATTTGATGGAATTGTTGTAAATTGCAATGACACGGAGGGTGTTTTGTGAAGAAGTGGATTACATTAACACTGCACAGTGTTTACCTGCTAATTATAACTAGCAAGCAAAAGATATGAGTCGAGAAAACAGCTTTCAGCTCGCTTGCTGTGTAACCTCAGTAAGCATGTTCCCAATTGCTTTAAGGACCCTGCAGCTAGTTTTAAGTCATATTTAGTACAATGTGATCTCTGCTTTTTAAATTAGATTGACTACTTGAGTCAAAGACAGTGATGAAGCTTTAGGATGGACCTACCTTCAGATTAAGATGCTGCTACCATATCAGCGATCAGTTTTCCTTCATGTTCTCAGTCATATGACTGGAGTTTCATTAAAGGACGAACTATTAACTAAGGTCACAATGGTGATATCCATCTTTTATATACAGTCTATTATTATTATCATGCCACACACACTGTTTAAAAATCAATGAATACTGACAAATACAAAAAAAAGCATGTTGGAGACTATTGTCTGAAATTTGTAGTTGAACTTGAAAACTATGGTTAGAGGCTGAGGAAAGGATGAGCATTTGTAGCCGTGGTAACATTTTCTGCCATTTCAGGTAAACATAAAGATTCACATTTAAAAACAATCTGATCGTCTTTATGGGTTTCAAAAAAGGGTCATGGTGCACCCAACAGCTGTTATCCATCTAGATTATAGCTTACAGAGCTTGGCAATGTAAGTAGTGGATGTATGGAAAAGTCTTTCTGAATACTAAGTACACTCACATCCATAAAAATGTGACAGAGAACGTTTCCTTGCTTTAAAAATATTAAAGAACAAAGGCCAGCAAGCTGAAGACCATACGAGAACCTGAGGCCCTAAGAGAGGAACACGAGTGTAATTTCACCCTTCGGCCCTTAAGCAGGTTACTCTGGCTCTGACGGTGAAGCCTCTCTTTAGTGCACTAGATAACTGAAACAATCTCACAAAAGTGGATATAAGTGCCAGAATTTGCATGTGTGCCACTTTGGAGCCATTAATTTGAAAAAATCCCATTACCCACTTGAATTTTCAAATTTTCTAAATATTCCATTTGGGCCATCTTAAGAAAAAAGCATTTTTACCACAGAACTACAATAACTGGATACATTACAGAGGTTGCCATGTAGGTCAATGAATGATCATTTCACCCTTTAGTGATATGGGGCATGCGACTAGGTTTGGAAATTTAGATTAGATTAGATAAAACTTTATTTATCCCGAGGGAAATTCTTTTAAACATTCTGTGCTAATTTATTCCCATGCAATTCAATAACTTTTATATATTCGGTGCATGAAGACTCCTTTATGAGGTTTTGGAGATACTGTGACGACTAACCATGTGATTAATTTCTTGGACATTGTGGAGATGTAAATGTTGAATGGACTGGTTCTTATATAGAGCACTTCTACCCTAATGGAGCACAACATGCCTTAATTACCCATTCACACAAGCAGTTTTTTTTCCCACTTCTAAGGCAGTTGATGGGAAAACTATTGCTAAAGCCCCATTCACACAGGCCAAGAGCCTGGTGCTTGACCCCTCATTTTTCCCTAATTATCTACCAGTGAAAAATGTTTGTATTCCACTGGTTGGCAAAAATCTCCTCATGACTGCTTTGATTGCTTGCATATTGGTGTTGCCACTCCAATGTTTGCATGGAAGTGACTTATCTTCACAACCCAGCTACTCTCCAAGTAATAGTCAAACTGTGAAAAATGTGACACAACCTTGACACTGAAACCACTTGACATGAAAGTAAAATTTGTTCCTTTAAAAACATGCTGGCTGTATCGGTGAGGCACAACTTTATTTTGAAGAACCATTTCCCTTTCCCTCACCTTTCCCTCCGTTTAATTATTAGCATCAGTTATTGTCATTAACAGGCTAACACATGGAGCCTGTTAACTATTTACCATCACACCAACAACCACTTAAGAATCACTAGTTAACCTGATAAATCACTCTGGACAGATTCAGATCTAGAACCTTTTTGTTGTGCTGCCCAGTAGTTTGCTACATTGGCTAACTCATATAACTATCCATCCATCCATCCATCCATCTTCTGCCGCTTATCCGGGGCCGGGTCGCGGGGGCAGCAGCCCAAGCAGAGAAGCCCAGACCTCCCTCTCCCCAGCCACCTCCTCCAGCTCATCCGGGGGAACACCAAGGCGTTCCCAGGCCAGCCGAGAGATATAATCTCTCCAGCGTGTCCTGGGTCTGCCCCGGGGCCTCCTCCCGGTGGGACATGCCCGGAACACCTCACCCAGGAGGCGCCCAGGAGGCATCCTTATCAGATGCCCGAACCACCTTAACTGGCTCCTTTCGATGCGGAGGAGTAGCGGCTCTACTCTGAGCTCCTCCCGGATGGCCG
>VURO01000943.1:5694-23883 GCA_015108175.1 Pelvicachromis taeniatus
TCTTTCTCCCCCCCCACCCCCCCCCTTTTTTTTTGTTTGGGGGCCCCCCCCCCCCCCCCCCGTATGCCTTTCTTTTTAGCCCAAACACTGCTGTTCGGTTCCCCCTTTTGTTTCCCAAGTCACACGTGTCAGTTGAGTATTAACATTTTTATTTTTGTGGCAATCAGCTGCTTCAGCCTCTGCTGGCAGTAATATAGGAATAACAATATATCTGAGGTGACTCTTTCTTTATATGTTTCTGCGTTAATTTGCATATATTTGGATTGTATTTTTGTATCATTTAAATGGGAAGGCTGAAGTTTATATAGAGACACTAATGAGTATAAATGTCTAACTGTAGCGATGTGGGATTATGGGCTGGGCAGGCGTCCTCTCTGCTGACAGATTGTCCTCCTGGGATTTAATTCTGTGGAATATAGTCTGAATATAATTAGTTTTAACATGACGTCACACTGAAAACCAAAATACATATTATCAGTCAAACATTGGTAATGCAGTAAGCGTCTGTATTGGTCTTGTTCACATGTGTTAGCGATGGCAGTAGCTGTTGTTTAGATACAGTGTGCATGCCTTTCTCTTCCTGGCATGAAAGAGGGATTCGGTTACATTCATCTAAATGATCACATGTGTATAAATACCCTGAATGTCTTGTAAAATGATTAACTGTTGTCAGCCATGAAACTGCATCTGAATGCGTCTGTTTCTCACTCTACTGCTTAATAAGTGCAGATGAATCTACTCTCCTTTGAGCTGGGGGGCCTGACTCACTGCTGCTGCAGTGAACGTGCTCTGCCTGATGTTCACGTCCACCTCTGGCACTTTATTCTACATGTTGTTGATGTGAACTCTCCTTCTATGCACTTAATGGAAGCCAAACGGTCAAATAAATGAAGTATAACAGTTACTGAAGTCTTCTGACTGATGAGTTTGACACAAACTGTGATTTTTAAACAGATGACCATTTATTCACAATAAACACCTTTTTTTTTCCTACTGATACAAAAGCATTTGAAAGCCTGTCCACGTTTTACTACCCTTCACTGCAGTCACTCGCCTCCTCGTGCATTCATGCAGAAGGAGCCGTGTCTGCGTGAACCTGCCTCACGTGGGGCGCTTAAGAGAATCTGGCAGGAAGGTGGCTCCGGTCAGGAATGCCATACAGGAAGTTGTCTAGAATTAGACTTCCTGTTCGTCCCATGCCTCCGCTGGGTGGAGGCGCCGCTGGGTGTTACGGCGCTCAAGGTGATGACAACAACGAGGGGCAGAGGGTCACGTGATTGAGCTTTCAGGGCGGGCACACAGCTGTGTCAGCAGCCTCGTCCTCTGGGAGCGGGCGCCGGTGATTATTCCTGTCACAGAAATGTGCACCTGGGCTTTTACACCATTACAGATGTGTAAGCATGAAAACTAAGCAATTTCTGTTACTAGAGAAATGCGAGTGCAACAGGTTTGTTTTGTTTTTGTAGCTACAGTTTACAGATTGACCTTAAACGCATCATCAAACATGCTCTTGAAGAAAGGACGAGTGTGAGGATAACGTGACCGAGTGTGTGATTGTGCCCGTTTAGCAGAGCCAGGTTTTAAACCATGTGCTGCAACTTTCCTGAGAACCGCTCATCTAAACGTTTGAGGCAGGAAAAGTTTCTGTAAAGGCAACGAGGAGTAAAATGAAATAGGAACATGCCCAGCTCGCCCTGCAAAGGCCTGTTGGAGGGTTCAAGTCTGGCTTTTAGGATTAAAGTTAGGTTTAGGTTAAACTTAAAGGTAAGAGGCTCGGGAGTTATTGAGGCAGAGCTTACTGTGGAAGGAAAACAGGAGGTGTTTTAGCCAAAATATAAGACCCCTCAAAGTGCACCACATTTATTCATCAATGAAACAGTGCAGTGTACTGTAGTTTTTACCCATCAGGTGCTTCTCCCACACCATCTCGGCTGGATCCACTGACTGGACCTGAGGATGTGATGCAGCGCTCATCAGGACTGAACATGTAATGAGCTTAAACCAGATGCTGTGTTGTATCCATGCTGGTTACGCGTCATATACACTGTTGACTGTAACTGAAGCACGTTCAAGGCACCATTGCATCGCTGTGCAACCAGGAGATGGGGACACATTTTCCTCCAGTAGACCGGAAAGCCAGAGGGGCGAAGGTTTCAGTAGTAGTATCAGATGGTGTCCTGCAGGGTGAGTTCATATAAGGCTGCAGCAGAGGGAGAGACCAAGCAGACGGCGACACCGAGCCCTGCCGTCAGTGTGACAGGAGCAGGGAGCGTCAGGTCAGCGGCCCCGTTGTCCTTATCAGTGGCGTCCCACCCTGACAGGAACACATTCTGCATCCTGCTGCGTCATCCTCCGCTCTGTTCCTTACAAGGCTCTGGAGGAAACTGCCTGTGTGGTAAAGATGGTGGACAGACACTAAATCAGTCTTAGAGTAAAACCTGTCATTTATTACATCAACTTCACTTGTTTTTAAAGTCACACTCCAGCGAACACATCGGAGAACAACTTGGAGCTCAGCATCTTGCTCAAGGATGCTTTGGCATGCAGACCTTCAACTACCACCTTGCCAGGTAGTAGGTGACCTGCTCTACCTCCTGAGCCACCCCAAACTAGCTAGCATTAGCCAATATTTAGTACTCCACCCTGTCATGCAACTATGTTCCAGCTCCAAAGAAGTCAACATGGTGGCAGCCACAACACTAATGTAAAAACTTCCAGCTGATGATTTATAAATGCGACTTCCAAATGAGTAAGTGAGCTTTTGTTTTCCTCATTGAGCTCTTTGAGTTTTTGCCCCCTGCTGGGCATCAGAAGCAATCCATTTAAATGTCTATGTTTCAGGCCTGGAAGCCTTTTCCATCTTTTATATACAGTTATATTCACACTACAGCTATCTCCTTTTTTCCTCAGTCAGCTGCATAAGGAAGCATGAAAAGTGGATTTAGCTGTAGCTCATAAACTTAACACCTAACTGACAAAATAAATCCCGTCACTTTTCTGGGTATGAGCGTTTTCAGCGAACCATCAAAGAGAAAGTTACACCCACACAGCTCCAGAGTGGGCTGCGGGGGGGCACACTGGAATACCAACCCCGTGGTGACTCTCTGGAGGCCATTTGTGGAAAAGTTTTATTTTGATTAAGGAAGAAGATGCTCTGAAAGGAAACCTGTTGCTTTTGTTGTCTCTGTTCTTTATCCGTGTGGACCAAAAGCTCAGACTTCAGCTTCTTCTACTTTTGACTGTGTGTGATGTGATAGAGAATCGATATCGCTCATGTGATCATTAGACATGCAGCTTTGGAGCACAGCAGCCCCACCCACCTG
The DNA here is from genome assembly GCA_015108175.1 of Pelvicachromis taeniatus. Taxonomy (NCBI): domain Eukaryota; kingdom Metazoa; phylum Chordata; class Actinopteri; order Cichliformes; family Cichlidae; genus Pelvicachromis; species Pelvicachromis taeniatus. The sequence goes on from VURO01000943.1 coordinate 9,018, forward strand.
CTGTACGAACCTTTAGGTTAGAATAAGGGTGACAAATATAAGGCCGGGGGGCCAGAATTGGCCCAGCAAAGGCCCAGAGTTGAACTGCTTTGGAAAAGCTTATGGGTCTACATATAAAAAGCTCCCTCATGCTCGTGACCGTTCATTTTACATCAAGTTATTACCGCGTGGAAACATTTCTGACGTCCATGAAGAAATGTGGGTAACAAAAAGCTTCAGCTGGTGCGATTCATGTCTGAGTCTTTGTTTTGTTGTTTGGACATGCTGCACAGTAGGCCACATCACTCATTCTCAGCCTTTCTCCAAGTCAGTTTGGTTTGTTATTCGACCGGCAGAGCGCCCGTGCTGAGATGTTAAACTGGCGTGAGGAAATCAGTAATGCAGCACCGAAAGATGATGGGAGATGTGCTCCGGCCCCGGGCGCTTGGCACGAGGTCCGGGAAGCTTGGAGGCGTACACGGGGTCAGAGGACTCGACTGGTCCGCTAAGAAACAACGTGTCCTCGGGGCAGTAGCTGGGACAGCTGCAGAGGCTCAGAGAGGGTCAGTGACACGAGCCGTTTTTGTTTGAGTGGACATTTTTGTTCCACAGCAGTTTATCCAGAACTTGACTAAATCATCTGAGACGCCTACAAAGTGCCTTCCAATACAAGACCACTCATCAAGGACGCCATTACTTGTTGGCTCTGTTCGTTTCCACTGGGTTGGAAGATAATGACTTATGCATGATATATTGTTTCTTCTGTAAAGTTACGAGTCGAGGAGACTCTCAGACTCCAGAGGGGGCCCGTCCCCGGTGTCTCACCCCACGTGCCGCCATCTGGATTGTTTTCGGCTCTCCTCCCATCGTCATCGTTCCCTTGTGACGCTTTCGTGTCACATGGGACATTTTTAAGATGCCACAACAAACAATTGTTTCAATGTTGTGGCTCTTAAGGCTGAATGACTGACGTGTACCATGGATACGGTGTTATTTGGTAACACATGGGTTAAGCAGTGATGTGTTTATAGTTGTGTCATACGACCAACAGCTGAGTGAAGCAAAAACTCTAAATGGTAAATTCTTATATATTCTTATATAGCACTTTTCTACTCTCCCAGAGTACTAAAAGCACTCTATACAACAACCACATTCACTTTAGTGCTCTAACTAACATTCATACACTGACGGATGCATCGGAGCAACTTGGGGTTAATATCTTGCCCAAGGATATTTGGCATGCAGACTGGGGGAGCCAGGGATCGAACCTGAGCTACAGCCACAGTAATGAAGTTTTCATTAAGCTTGTGCATTCGTTTTAATAAACATATGTTTTGTAGCTTTCATCCCTTTCACGAGGTACCTCGTGGCTCCTGTTAAATCCAGAGCTTAAAGTCCTTAACACATACAGACGATTAAGCCACATCGATATCCTAAAGACCTCATAACTTCATGTTGTCCCAACAGCGCATCTCTTTCAGACGGTCGGCTTCTTTAAGGTTCCCTTCTCAGACAGAATGGGCGTTTTGACTTTCTTCCTTCCTCGATAGCATCCGATGACAAAGCATTGTTGACACAAAAAGGTATTTGCCGTATGATTTATGCAGGAGGGCGGGAGCCCAGATGGTACGAAAAGAGTAGTAGTGTACAGAAAAGGTGGTGGGTCATTGGAGATCGACATTTACTACAGACTGGCGCTTAAAGGAGACCGGCGTCTATTTGTCGTGACATGTTTTCAAACCGGGCGTTTATTAGAAACGGGCGTCAATAAGAGACAGGCCACTACTAGAAGATATACGGTATACTGCGCCAAACCACAACAACAGTCGCCTCAAGGTGTGACTAGATGTTTCATGCTTGGCTCTCTTTTTATTAGGATTATTCGTGTGATTTATCCCTCTGTTCAGCACTTTGCCCGACACTTGATGTGCGATATAAATAAAGCTGACTTGACTTGAGTTGGTGGTGATGTCAGTAACATGGTGGTGCAGTGGTTAGTTCTTTTGGTGGCCAGCGAGAAGGTCCGTGGTTCAAATCCATTATCTACCTGGGTTCTCTGCAGTATTCCAGTTTTCTCCAAAGACACGCATGTTTGGCTAATGATGGTGCAGAAGTGACAGATGGTGTGGATGAGGAGGAATATCTGAAGCCTCCTTTTTTTGGTTGTCATGGAAGGACATGACCCTCATGGGGGAAATCCAGCTGATGTTTTGTTGGGAACCAGCATGCCACCATGTTTTGCCAAATTTTCTGAAATATTTTAAACATGATTTGCCTCTAATCATGCTGCCTGGCATGGACTGCTGTCAGTTTAGCTCATCATACGTCCTCCCAGTGTGCTTTGAGTCATGGCACCACGTGACATAACACGTCCTTCGCTGCCCTCTTTTCACTCCACATGTGTTCATATGTCATTATTACCAGAGGCGTGGACTCGAGTCACATGACTTGGACTCGAGTCATTAATTTTATGACTTTAGACTTGACTTGGACTTTTACACTAATGACTTGGGACTTGAACCTTACTTGAAAAGACTTGATATCTCACCATTGTTATTATGTTACCATAACATTGTTTTAAAAAGATTTGAAAGGACTTGAAATTCAAAGTTTGGGACTTGACTCTGACTTGAGGATAAAGACTTGAGACTTGCAAAACAGTGACTTGGTTATTACTGGCACTTTGTTATCTCTCCTGTATCTGTATTTCCTGTATTATCTCCTCACCCTGAACGCCCTGAGTCGAGTTCTGACGTCACTTCCTCTTAAAGGGGGGTTTTTCCTCCCCACTATTGGCGAGTGCTGCTCACGGGGAATCTTCTCATTTCTCTAATATCATGGGGTCTTCAACAGTACGAAGGACAAAATTCAATTCCTCTAACTGAAAGGAAACAAATAGTTTTGTTTTGGTGACTGTCTAACTGGAAACACTCACCTCTAACAGCATTTTCCATCTTCTGCACAGGCTCCTGAAAGCAGCACATCACCCTATACCCTCCCTTTCTCCCCCTCCCTCCCCTCGCTTTCCACCCTCAGGCATTATTCTCTTCCTTTAACTCCCCCTCCCCCCTCCCTTTCCTGCCGGCCTCTCAGCAGAGGATGTGTCTGGAGAGAGAGTGTATGTGTGAGAGAGAGAGGAAAAGAGGAAAGCCTTCAGTAGAATGGATATGTGCCTTCTCTCCTCCACCCTTGCTTCTCCTTCTTCTTCTGCTTCCTCCTCTACTCTTCCTCATCAGTGTCTTCCTTCAGTGTCGTCCACCAGCTGTGCGCCCTGGGCACCCTCAGCGCCGGCCCTCAGGGGAAAAGGAGACTCGTCGGGTGGATGGGCGGCTAAAAACTGAACTCCAATGTCAGCTGGGGATCAGAAGTATGGTGGTGACACAGCAGAAGGTAATGGGACACTCAGACACACAAAGTGCTTGGCTGTGGCCAACACCCCGCCTCCTAAAGCCTAGAACCAAAGCAAAGCTGTGCGTGAGGCTGCACTCTTCTCTCTGTGAGAGAAGTGGATCAGCACGCCACTGAGCATCACTGAGGAGTTTGGCTCACACTCATGGATTGGTTTGTAGTGGCTGACTGTGCTTGTGAGGTAAAGGATCGTCCCTGTGTTCAGTGTTTCTGCTGGGGGGGGGGGAACTAGGCACTACAAGTGTGTTTGGATATAAAACTTTAATTTTGTCGTGATGCAGTTTCAAACCTGCACATGTTCAAATGTTTCATGCGGGCTTTAAGCTCCACTGCAGCTGCTGAAGGGACCGTGTGGGGAGGTTCTCACCACCGCTGCTTTCTGCTGTGTTGATGTCACATAATATAAAAGACATATGCAGCCACCACTACATGAAGCCTGAATGAGTGCACAGACACAGATACCTGCTAATTAGTCATGTTATGCTCAGTAACATCACAAACACAAAATACTGGACTAAAGCACAAGCTTCAGTGGGGCATTTTCCTTGTCACATAGTTCCATTCAAAACGGTCCAAACCTGCTCGAGCGGTCCGAAGAGGTGAGGCCCACCCTAACAGTATCCACTGTGGTGAGTGGGTAAAGAACATCACCCACCAGACGCTTGTTATTAAGGGGAAACTGCGCAGAAACCTTTGCAGATAGAGGACTGGAGTTTCAGCTCGAGACCTTTGAGATTTTCTTATCACACATATATGATAAGAAACTGCGTCTTTGAATCCATCCATCTGAACATGTCACCTAAATGTAGCTCACTTTCCACTCATGTGAGCATTAAGTAGCAGCTTTAAACTCATCAGCATCTTCTCTTATAAAATCAAGAGCAAATCCTTATGAATCAGTGTGTTTAGTCGCTGTGTGTAGTTAACGATCATGCGCTGTGCTGCAGTTCTGTAACCTTTCAGCCTCCACGGTGCCACAAAGCCAGGAGACCCAGCTGTCTGCTGAGTCACTACATTATCCCCTTAAGACCAATTATGTTGTGTAATTCAAACTGAGGCAGTCATGTGACTAACTGTGTTCTAGCTGACTCACAGATGAGATATGATGTATAATTATAAGGGTTTATCTGCAAAGTGTACTGGTGAAGACTAGTGTGCATAGACTTAATGTCAGTGGTTGGGTTTCACTGTGTTGCTGCTCACTTTGTTACATGTGTCTGTTATAGCGTTCCCTGTGTTCCTGCCTTCTTTACATTTTGAATAATGAGGCTTTAAAGATGAAGCCGTGTTCATGGTATAATAACTGAAAGCTCAGCAGCTCTTCAAAGTAAAAGTCTCCTAAGAGTCTGTTGTCCTCACTGAATGTAAAGGTCTGTGGTGGGTAGCTCGATGCTGAACATTCACAGGGAATTATGGGAGGATGTTTGGGGGCAGCTTTGGGAGCCGTAACAAAATCAGAGTGTCCTTTTCTTGTGCTGCTAAATGAGAAAGCCATTAAAAACAACATTAAGTGAGGCGATCCATAATGGCTCTTGACAGCCTGCTTCCCAGCTGGGAACAAATGTCATCACTGCACACTTGTGCACCAGCATTTCTCTGAAGCAGAGCTGCTGTGACAGAAATAATGATGCTGCTGAGGGAGGGAGACGTCTCCTCGAGCTCATAATCGAGCACATTCAAGCTCCTCTGGCATGGGAAAGGTTGTGAGCAGCTTTCCAAACTTCCTTCAAATGACTTTAAACGCTGACATTTAGAAGCACTCGTTCACTTGGAGCCCAGTTTGTCTAAATATGACCGAATGCTGTTCCCTGTAGCAAAGCAGCCTCATGATGGTAACAGCCCGGGACCACAGTCACACCCAGTGAGTATACGCCATTTAACGTGTTGTCACTTTAACGTTTTATTGCCTGTTTTGTGTGTTTGTTCCTCTGTAAGAAACACAAACAAACACACAGTTCTTTTGCTGTAAAGAACTGCAGGATGCCGTAAGTATTGGGACAGTAGAGTCCACAGAGCTGCCTCTGTTGCCTGGTCAAGATTAAAACGAGGATGTGAGCTCGGCTTTTCTGGGGGACAAAACATACTGTTTGATCCAAAAAAAATTAATATGTCAGATTCCTACAAGTTGAATATTTTAACTTTATGCTGTACTACATGACTCTCATTACAGCTGTTCAAACTCAATTTTAGTTTATTTTAGTTACTGATATTTAATCAAATAAATGGTAAACGGACCCCAAAGCGCTTTACACTACAATCAGTCATTCACACACTGGTGATGGCAAGCTACATTGTAGCCACAGCTGCAACAGACAGAGGCGAGGCTGCCGGACACTGTTGCCACCGGCAACAGATGATACAGTAGGCAAACATGGGGTTAGTATCTTGCCCAAGGATACTTGGCATGTAGACTGGAGGAGCCTGGGATCGAACCACCGACCTTCCGGTTGGAGGTGACCCGCTCTACCACCTGCTCAGCCACCCCACAATGAGAAGAGTGTCCTTCTGCACACTCAGATCAGCTGGGACGCCTGTGGGCCCCCAAGGGGTACACTGTGAAAACTGCACGTGTGAAAACTGCACTGTAAGTCATTACTCATATGAATTACATGTTCATTCAAATGTCTCACTGTCCCTTTGGCGGTGGTGCTAGCATTACTACACAGGAGTGATGAAATGTTAAATACTGACTATAATTAGACATTATCGTCCAGAAGACAGGAAGTACATCTGCCTTCCCGCTGTGATCTCTAAACTGTAGATGATTATAGAAAACCTGAGGCAGGGATGTCTTACACTTTTCCTGCTTTTCTAAACCTTGTTTTGTGGCTCGCTGACAGTTTCAGAATGTACTTATTTACACTTAAAGGAAGGGAAGTACCTTGGATGGGTCATTTTTATACCCTTGTTTTAATGGGGGGGCATTTATACACTACTTTTACCTGGTGTTTGAGTTGCTTTGCCATCACAAGTGAAACAGAGGAAGGGGAGAAGACTTTAGAAATGACTGAGCTACAAAAAGAGCTACAAAAAACTGCCTTTATGTGCAAAGAGGAGCTAGCTTGCTAGCCTTGTTTCTTCATGGAGGTATTTTCCCTGTGCTCGCTAATAAAGTTAAAGTATTACTATCAAACAGACATTACAGTTTTTAAGGAAGATGTAAAGAAAGGGAGGACAACAGCTTTGACTGGGCCCCCCCCCCCCGTGTGTCCGCTCTCCTTGACCCACGCTGACCTCCCATCTTTAACATGTGACTGAGCACACGTTTGTCATTTCCTTGATTGGGAAGGTGTGGTTAGGAAACAGTGGTGTGCAGTGACTGTTGCATAGAGGCAAACAGAACCGTGAGTAATATCTGTCATGGTTAACTGTCAGTGCTAAAATATGAATGAACAATGAATGTTGTGTCATGATCGTGGGTTTCTGACCCAGCCCGGTGGGCTTTTTTATCTTTCTTTGTGTCTCTGTTTGTAAACACTTTGTATTCTCTTGATCTTTGACTTTAGTCTGGTGGGTTGCAGTTAGTATTGTGCTTAGAGATCAGCTTATATAGGGTTTGGTCTTCTTTTGATTTGGTTTTTTCGTAGCGTTCCCGTCTGCCTAGTTTGTATGTTAGTGTAATTGTTTGAATGTTTGTAACTTCCTGTTTTATTTTGCTATTATCTCACCTCGTGTGCATTGTGTTTAGCATTGTGTTCACCTGTGTCCTGTTTGCACAGCTGTGTGCGCTCTCCCTTTAAACTCCCACTGTTTCTCAGTTCCTGCTTGCCTTGTACTGTTGGTACCATTTGTCAGTCTTGTGTTTCCCCGGGCCTCAATTTGGATTGCTGAACTTCTGTTACATGCTGTGTTATAGACTTACACGACTAAAATAAAGACCCGTTTCAGTTCATTCCTTTCCTGATCGCAATTTGGGGCCGTTTCCAACTCCATCATGGTATGTGGAGTGTTGGCAAACCCACTGGTTAAATAAAAGACCTATTTTATGGTCAGCACTGCCTTCCCCTCTCCACCATTGTAACAGCTTTCCTTGCTAATGTGAGGAATTATTAGCAACGTTTTCTGCTCTACATGACACATGCTGGCCAAGATGAAAGTCATCAGTTATGATGCTAAATCACTGAAGCTCATTTACTTGCTATTGCTAGCTGTGTTTAAATATGTAGTGCGCGTCATAACAGATCTCAGAGCAGTGACAGCTGAGCCAGATTGGTTCACACACTGCCGTCCCGTCAGTGAAAAAACAGTTTATCCACCAGGGAAAAAAAGCTGCTGTCTTCTACTTGCCCAGCTCGTTCATTGCTAATGGGAGACAGTCATGAAACGGAGAGGACTGCAGTCTGTACTGAGCACGAAATAAGCACAAGTAGATGAGAAGCTTTACGACAGAGATGAAAGGAAACATCCCTGTTGGTTTCATTTACATCTATTTTTTGATTTGATGAGGCAACCACTGCTTGCCTTGCTTGCCCTGACAGGATAACAGTGGTAGAAATCAATATTTATTCAAAAATACAAAACTATTATTTTAAATACTTATAAAACACACAGAATAAAATATTACAATTATTTGCACGCTATGTAGAGTGCTTACAATGCCCACATTGATAGGATATCAATAGGGGGCGGGGTGGCTCAGTAGGTAACATGATCGGAAGGTCGACGGTTTGAACCCACACAACGGCTAACCTGAAGTACCCTTGAGCACGGCACTGTCCCCCACATACTGCTCTCCGGGTGCCGGATTGGTGGCTGCCCACTGCTTCGCTTCACTGAGTGAATGGGTTAAATGCAGAGACTAATTTCCTACGGGATCAATAAAGTATACATTATTATTATATAAGGTCTCAAGGCTTTGATGAGGACGAAAATTGATGAGAAATGAAAATAAGATTCACTAAACAGCTAAGGGAGATTTTGGAACATCAAAATACCAAATGAGGGGATATGTTTTGGGAGAGTGGCGTTCCTTCACTCCTGTCCCCGAGACTTTGAGCTGTGAAGCTGTTCTAGTAACTCAGGATGGCTCAGCAGCTTACTAATACTGCTAAGCTTAAACATCTGGTTATATGGTGTAGCTAAACCCTGTGGAGTGCTTTGGTTTAAACTAGATTCAAACCAACCACGGTCTTAAAAAATTCTAAAATAGTTAAACAAACTAACCAAAAATGGGTTTAGCTACACGTTGGACAATGTTTCTGGAATGCAGTAGCTGGCGAGCTGATTGGAGAATCAAACAGCCAGTCAGAATTTTTGCATCCAAGACTGTGATTGGCTGGTTTTGTGGCACATTTATAATGTGTACAGAAAGAGTTGAGCGTGCAGGGATCAGAGATGTTGAGAGCGACACGCTGAGAGCAGGTCCACAGAGATCGGAGCAGAGGGGCTGTTGCTGTGTGTGTACGTGGATAATCGCAACAACTGAAATACCGTTCGTGCATGAAGCAATGAATTTTGTTTGCTCAAATTAAGCTTTTCTTTGCTCAAAAACATGTTCTCCTCAAAATGCAACATTTGTACTTCTTATTTACATGAATGTAACGCCATAGAACAGAAAGGGGACTCGACCTGCTGCTCACGTCCTCTGTGACTCCAGTAAAAGTTGATCGTCTCAGGCACAAGTTTCAACACTGACGTTCATGCTGTAAATTATGATCCCACTTACAGTCTGAAAAGACAATCAAACAAAGTATGCTTAACGGCAGGCCTGCCTGTTCATTGGCGTTGCCTCGGGATCTCTCCTGCCTGATATTGAATTGTCTTTGTCTCTCAGACATGGTGCCACAGCCTGAGGTGTGGCCTGAGGTGGCGAGGGCAGAGTGTTTGGCCCGCGGCACTGCCCTGAAGTGGGCGTCGGGCGTTTTCTGTCGGCCTGAACATCTGGAGCGACTCAGTCAATACAGGAAGAGAGAAAGTCAGAGGACAGCCTCCATTCACACCAGACTGAAGGTGACAACACAGTCCACAAATACACATAAGTGCACACTAATGGAGCAGGTCAGCAGTTTCAATGATCCCACGTAAAGAAGCCTAATCTACTCTTCTTTATTTTCTGTTGTGCTGCAAAAAAATCACCTTTTTCTTATTCGTCACACTTAAATGTTTCAGACGATCAAACGAGTTTTAATTACAAAGATGACCCAAGTCAACAGAAAGTCTGTTTTCTAAGTAGTGATTTTATTTACCCAGGTGAAAGAAGCTCTCCAAACTTACCTGCCCCAGTGTGAAACAGTAATTGCCCCCCCCTTGTGAAAACATGAATTACCTGCGATTTTATATTTTTTGGAAAGCTGAGTTTGACTTCACACCCCGGCCTGATTACTGCCGACTCATGAAATCACTGAGATTTCAATGAACAGCACATTATTGTGAGAAACAAAGTCACTGACCTCTATTAGTCTGGAAAGGAAGGACATTTCTAAGACTTTGGGACTCCAGTGAATCATTCTCAACACGCTGAGAAAACTTGGGTCAGTGGTGACCCCTCCCAGGAGTGGACAACCTACCAAAATTGCCCGAAAAGCTCATTGAGGAGATCAGAAAAGGACCAACAACATCAAAGACCTGCAGGCCTCACTTGTCTCAGTTAAGGTCAGAGTTCAGGATTCTTCAGAATAAGAGACGAGGAAAAAAGTGTCGTCCGAGGAGCAAACTGCTGATAACCAAGAAGCTCACAAAGCCTCGTCTCCCATTCACTAAATGACATCTTGATGATCCCCAAGACTTTTGGGAAAACACTTTGGAGATACAAAAGCTGAACATTTTCCAAGGTTTTTGTCCCCTTACACCCCCACCCACCTGCTGCTTAAACCTTATGTTTACAAAGAGCAACTGAAGAAAGATGGCTTAAAGGGAGGTGGAAAGGACAGACAAAAAGTTTTGCTGTATTGCCATTTTTGCAAATAATTAATTAACACTGCGATCCCTTTCTTTCCAGTCCATGGTCCAGTCGTACCTGGAGGGAGTGGGCTGGGGTCTGGAGCAGCTCCGTGAGGCTCGGACTGAGCTGAAGGAAGTGTCACGTGATTTGAAGAAAGCTGGACTGGAGTCTGATCAAAACACCGAGGGGGGAAGATCTCTGGAGAGGCTGAGAGAGGTGTCTGCAAACCACAGCCAGCTCCTCGCTGCCGTTAGCAACCTGCCACGACTTTACTCCGGTGAGAAGCAGCTCTGTGCACACGGGTCGTGGTGCACACGGGTCATGGTGCACACGGGTCGTGGTGCACACGGGTCATGGTGCACACGGGTCATGGTGCACACGGGTCATGGTGCACACGGGTCGTGGTGCACACGGGTCGTGGTGCACACGGGTCGTGGTGCACACGGGTCGTGGTGCACACGGGTCACACACAGGTCGTGGCGCACACGGGTCGTGGTGCACACGGGTCACACGGGTCGTGGTGCACACGGGTCACACGGGTCGTGGTGCACACGGGTCACACGGGTCGTGGTGCACACGGGTCGTGGTGCACACGGGTCGTGGTGCACACGGGTCACACGGGTCGTGGTGCACACGGGTCGTGGTGCACACGGGTCGTGGTGCACACGGGTCACACACGGGTCGTGGTGCACACGGGTCGTGGTGCACACGGGTCACACGGGTCGTGGTGCACACGGGTCGTGGTGCACACGGGTCGTGGTGCACACGGGTCACACACGGGTCGTGGTGCACACGGGTCATTTGTCATGCGTACATTTATTTGTCTGAATCCTGAATATGATGAACAAATTCTTATAACTGGTTTTATATTTGCTATGAAAGGACTTAAATGTAGCGATGACATCATTTTTAACCTGGAACAAGATTTCAGGAAAGCTATTTGAAAGCTAACACATTTAGTCACTCACAGCATTAAACAGTCACATTGATGTATTTTGGCAAATTTCACTGTGACTTTGTTTGTTTATGATTTGAACACATATTTAAACATCCATGTTATTTTAAGAGGCGTCCCACTGCCCTGAGGTGCATTTTAAGGATATTGAGGTTTCCAAGCTGAGTGTGCAATCGAATACACGCGCATTGTTGGGAAAGCACTGATTTAGTAACAAGGTTGTAGTCTGTGAAGGTGCTGCATTGAGTGTTTAACTTCAGCTGCCACATGTTGCTGATTTTGCCTCCATGAAGACAGCTATAATGACTGCATTACGGGACATCCACTCATAATGAGTTCATAGAGAAAATATAAAAAGTGTGCATAGAGCCGTGTGAACTTTTTCATTTTGTTATGTTCACTCTATGTAAACCTGCACATACTCTCTATTGCCCAGTGCGTAGCATGGTGATGGAGACGGAGCGCCTGGTGGAGTCCCGGCGGCTGTTGGAGGCCCATGCCAAGCTGATGGATCTGGAGTACTTGCAGGATGATATTCTATGGCAGCTCAAGGCCGCAGGAGGTGCGCTCAGCACTGAAGACAAGGAGGTGGTGGCCACATATTTCTCTGGAGTCCGGCGCCTGGTCGACGCACTGGGTGAGCAGCTCATTAGAATAAGAGCTGAACCAGGCCTCTCCTGGCACGCCAACGACGCATCACTGTTAATCAGATTCACAGGTTTCTGTTTACAAACATGACCATTCATTGATAACATTGTTGAGCCATGGTTTTAAATAACTGACTGTCAGGCAGTTGCAGCTGAAGCAGCCAGTTTTGTGCCGGAAAGAAACCTTTGAGAAAAATCTTTACTGATAAAAGAAAAACAAAGATAACATTCAGCTATGTTTAATATGCTCCCTGGATAAGCAATCAGCTTTGTAGTCGACTCCTGAGGCAGGAATACGTCACAGACGGGTGTGAAGGAGCCGGTATTAGCAGCTTCATCAACGTCCCAGCTGCTGTGGTCCTGATGAACGCACCGTCTGCTGGGTGAAACCTGATATCTTCATCCTGCCGCTGCAGGGAAGGAGCTGTGGGCGGTGGTGAGCAGTGCTCTGGCGCTGGCCCGACAAAACCCCACGCCGTTTGTATCCGCTGTGAGGATAGTGGAGCGGGAGGAGGCGCTGGACCAAACTCTGCTGGAGGAGAGGGGGGCCGGCGGAGGCGACAGCAGGCCCCTACCCCCTGGACGACCTCGCTGCTGGAGAGCGTGCTTCTTCAAGGTCAGCAGCGCCTGACGCACACACTGTTACCGAGAAATGCATGTCTCAGCTCCCTCACACTCCCTCAGGTACTGCAGGAGGCCGTGGCGGCGCGCTTTCGCAGTGTTTCCTATCTGCACACGCGCGGCCCGGGTCTGGCCGGTCACCTCTCCGCACTGCAGCACGCCATCATGGCCGACCTGGCCACCGTACGCCACCTGCTGGAGCACTGCGTCCCGCCACACTACAAGCTGACTGGAGCCTACTTGAGGGCCAGCCACCAGTGTTTACATGCCCACCTGACACAGGTCGGTGAAACAGCAGTCCCACCATCATGAATGCTACAGATCGATCTTCTTCTGTGCTCGCCACCATCACTGTCCACATGTAAGTCATATTTGTGGCCTAGGTCAGCAGCTGGGACCTGGAGAGCGGAGAAATCTTTGCCGTGCTCAACTGGGTGCTGCACACCTACAACAGGTGAGGCTGGTGATCGACGTCTGTAGTTTGTCCTTCCTCTGGTACCATAAAGTCAGTTTGGGGCAAAATGTGGTTATTTTAGATTTTAGTCTGGAGCTGATCACAGGATTGGAGAAACAGCAGACACCAGAGTTTTTGTTTTGTTCTTATGGTGACGTTGTGGTTAACATGAAACGCACCCTGTGGCTGAACCCTTCAGCCCACATTCAGACAATAACATCACAAGGAGCCACATTAATACTTACATTAGAGTGTGACGTGGCTGTTTTTGCAGCCTGGACATGATGGGTCACCCTGAGCTGGAGACGGAGAGAGAAGAGCTGGGACCTCTAATCTCCACAGAGGGCCTGGAGCAGCTGCAGAGCAAATACGTGCAGAGTGTTCGGGTGAGCAGGATACACCATCTTTATATACTGACACTGTCTGTGCTGTGGCTTTAACTACACTGTGTGTGTGTGTCATTGCTGCTGTAGAAGAGTGTGTCTGAATGGATGCATAAAGCTCTGCAGGTGGAGCTGCAGGACTGGCAGCGGGACCAGGAGCCGGACACAGACCACGAGGGCTTCTACCAAACAAGCCTGCCCACAATCATCACACAGGTAGCCAGTGCTGTTAAAGTATCTGATCAATACAATCACAGATCCATAACGTGGATGCTCGAATGAGCATCTCACAGTGCTGCATAACGTGATCGTGTAATCACAATGGTGATCTTCATCCCCGTCCACGCCCTGCACATTCTCCATGTAATGAAATGATGAGCTCATTGCTGCTGGCAGAAGCAAAGACCTCAGTCTTTCCTCTCCAGTCACGTTACCAGGAGTGCTGAGTGCCACTAAGCTGTGGATTGGTGTGTGTGTGTGTGTGTGTGTGTGTGTGTGTGTGTGTGTGTGTGTGTGTGTGTGTGTGTGTGTGTGTGTGTGTGTGTGTGTGTGTGTGTGTCACTGTGTTAGATGCTGGAGGAGAACGCCCGGGTGGCTCTGATGATCGGAGAGTCCCTGCGAGATCAGACTATACAGATGGGACTGTATGAGATGGAGAACCTGCTCAACAGGTGTGTGTGTGTGTGTGTGTGTGTGTGTGTCTGTGCGCGCGTGTGTGTGTGCACCTGAACATACTGTACTCACAAGTCACTTCAGTGGATGCTCCTGTGTAACTGACCACGATAACAAGTCAGACATGTAGGCATGCAGACATGGTCAAGGTGATCTGCTGAAGTTCAAACTGCTCTGAGCATTTCAGGCAAAGCAACCGTCAAACCTGCAGTTTCTCTGGAGGAGAGGTCGAAGCAGCATGGCCACATGCATGTAGAAGGTCCAGTTTAATGAGTCCACTTAACAGAGGTGAGCCCTGGCAGGCCTGGACCAGCTCCTGCCACGTCGGTCGGGATACCCGTCAGTCTGCATGGACATGCCCCTACACCTAAAGTTGGCTTTATAGCATTAGTCTGGTGGAATCGACTCTTTTTTTGGAGCATGCCTCTAGTGGCAAGTAAGAAGAACTGCCGAATGCCCCCCCCCCACGGCTGCATGTTTTAGCCCAGAGGTTGAATCGTGACATCTTCTGTAACCTCCAGGTTTCGAGAAGCTCTGGTGGAGTTTGGAAAGGAGCATCGCCGGGATCTGAGCAACAGCAAAAACAGGTTCTACCTCCACTACCTGCTGGCCTCCATCAGCAACTGCATCATCCTCAAGTAAGTTTCTATTGGATCATCAGTGCAGGTGTAGAAGTGAGCAGTCACCACACACACAGGAGCTTCTGGTAAACGCTGCATGACGTGCACATGCTCAGTGCTCAGTGTTGAATTGATCCATCATCTGTTGGAGGGGGGGCAGAAAACAAAGGAGCAATTGCCCCCCCCCCCCCCCCCCCCCCCCTCCTGTTGGTTTTTTTTTTTTTTTTTTTTGTTTTTTTTCTCACTT